>CAUYQG010038263.1:0-17370 GCA_963574415.1 Tarsius wallacei | reverse complement strand
TATAGAAATTGGGAGTAACCATTTAGAAACTTTCATAGTAGCCGGGCTCGGTGGCTCAGCCCGCGGGTTTGAGACCCGCCTGGGCAACTTGGTGAGACCTCATCTCTACAATAAATCAAAAAAATTAGCCGGGCGTGGTAGCGCGCGCCTGTAGTTCCAGCTACTTGGAAGGCTGAGGCAGAAGGATCGCCGGAGCCCAGCAGGTCGAGGCTGCGGTGGCCAGGAGCGGCCACTGCACTCTAGTCTGGGTGACAGAGTGAGACTCCAACTCAAAAAAAAAAAGAACCAAACTCACAGGGCAAGTCCCATGTGGCTCAAGTCACATACTGATCATACACAGTAGGACCACATACAGGTCTGTGATGGTATGGGCTTTGCCGTTTAAAAATCTTAAAAGTGTGGTAAATGTACTTTGCTTCCCATTTGCCCATGGTGCAGGGCAGACACAAGCTGACCAACCTCTGGGAAGCTGCCCAAATCTTAAAAAACCCACAGCTACCTATCTTGGTGACTTATTCAAGGTGTCCTCAGACTACTATGACCATTACACCAACTACACTCTACAGTATGCCCTTTCACCAAGGACAGTTCTCAACATGTTTAATTATCTTATAATATTTAGAAAGTGGGAAAGGAAGAAAAACCTAAAAGAAGAGGAATCCCAACACAATATTCACTCCTAGGTACCTCATACAAGATTTTCAGTAGGCATTCCTATTTGAACTTTGATATTAATTTTTAATATTTATATAAACGTATGCTTTCTATGTCCATGTATAAACCTTTTTATAGTACCCATTTATGAGTGGAAACATGCAATATTCATCTTTCCTTGTCTGACTTGTTTCACTCAAGATAATGACATCAGTTTCATCCATGTTGCTGCAAAAGGCATGCTTTCAATTTTTTAATGGCTGATTAGTGTTCCATTGTGTCTATGGACCACATTTTCCTTATCCCATCATCTGTTCATGGACACTTAGATTGATTTCATATTTTAGCTATTGTGAATAGTGCTGCAATCAACATATGTGTTCAGGTATCTTTTTAACATATTGATTTATTTCCCTTTGGGTAGATATCAAGTAGTGGGATTGCCAGATCAAATGAAGTTCTATTTTTAGTGCTTTGAGAAATCTTCATACTATTTTCCATAAAGGTTATAGTAATTTACATTCCCACCAACAGTGTATGAGTTTTCTTATCGCTGTATGCCTGCCAACATCTGTTATTTTCTGTTTTTTTAATAATAGTCAATCTGACTGGGATAAGATGATATCTCATTGTGGTTTAATTTGCATTTTTATGATGATTAGGAATGTTGAGCATTTTTTTCATACACCTGTTGTCCATTTGTATGTCTTCTTTTAAGAAGTGTAAATTCATGTCCTTTGCCCACATTATAATGGGATTATTTGTTTTGTTGTTTTGTTGAGTTATCTGAGTTCCTTGTATATTTTGGATTTTAGTCCCCTGTCGGATGAATAGTTGGCCAGTATTTTCTCCCATTCTGTGTTTAATTTACAGGCAGTTTCTTTTGTCATGAAGGTTGGTCCCTCTTTTGGTCTACATATATTATCAGTTCACAAGCTTTTTTATTTGGAATCTGACATTTCTTGTCTCACCTGTCCAGTCTCCTCTGTCTCCTTTTACCTAGCACGCATCACTTAAAGTGTCAGCATTATCATTACAGCCAAATATACATGTCAAATATGGAACAAGGAGCTTTATGTAAATTATGTCACTTAACTCATAAAAACTACAAAAAGTATACAAATTATTCCCATTTTTTATAAGAAGGAACTAAAACTTAAGGTTAAGTTATTTTCTCTGGGTGATATAGTTAATAAGAAGCAGGGCAAAATTTTGATCTCAAACTGCATGTTCTTAACCACTTCAGGTAAATAAATATTCAACACTATTAATATTTCTGTGTAGTTAGTAGTAACTATCGCTACATTAAAGATTAGAGAACTGGCATACAGAGAGGATAAGATATTCAGTAATAAAACAAGTTCTCCTGATTCAGAGTGATATCCTTCAGACTAATACTCAATTAAGGAATTATATATTCTTTTATTACTGCTATCCATAAATGTCCTACTATGCTGTTTTAAAGTTATTACTTGTACTGTGTAAATAGAGATTTAGTTGAGCTGAATATCTCAGAAAAGGCAACAGCAAGACATATCATTCCACTTAAAGTTATGAATGCCTAGAGCTTCTGGACTGTGTTTTTATTTTGGTTCTTATTTGATTTAGGCTCCTTGAAGATGAAGGCAAAATGAGGTTGTATACAAAAAAGAAAACTAAACTATGTTGCAAGGAATAAAAATAGAAGGATGTCAGTTCTCAAAAATGATGATGGATATGTTAAAAAGTCTATGCTCACTGATACATCATTAAATACTTTTTTTTGATGGTGCATCACTATGTAACTTGGAATGTCGGTGCTGTAATAAACCTCTGTCCATTTCTATCTCTTTTTATATGTGAACAGGTTTCTTATTGCATTTATTTGTAAAGAAAAATGAAAATGGAAATAATTGATTCTGAAAAACAAAGTCTATGCTCACAATTAAAATATCACATAAAAATAAACTTGGCAGTTTTTGAGGCATAAAATTTGGCCTTCACTAATTTTTTTTTTTTTTTTTTTTTTTTTTTTTGAGTTGGAATCTCACTCGTTTGCCCAAACTAGAGTGCAGTGGCCACTCCGGGCCACCGCAGCCTCGACCTGCTGGGCTCCGGCGATCCTTCCACCTCAGCCTTCCAAGTAGCTGGAACTACAGGCACATACTACCACGCCTGGCTAATTTTTGACTAATTGTAGAGATGAGGTCTTGCCAAGTTGCCCAGGCGAGTCTCGAACCTGTGGGCTCAGGCAATCCACTCACCGCAGCCTCCCAAAGCGCGGGATTACAGGCTGAGCCACCAAGCCCGGCTAAATTTTTAATAAGTCAATATGGAACACTGAATCCAAATACTGAGATTCTAATAATAAGCCCTTAAAAACATTTTCTCTCTCTCTTTCTCCCTCTCTCCGTGTCTCTCTCTCCCCACCCTCCGATTGTATGTGTGTGTATGTGTGTGTGTGTATTATTTCCTCACAACTAGCACACATTTTTTTCCAAATACTTGAGTAGAGAAAGGAAGATTGCCAATTAGAACTTCCTATTCTAGGGTCCCAAGGCAGTTTATTGCTCTTCTCCCATGGCTGCCTATTTTTCTGATGGAGTCAAGGTATTATAATTAATGTAATCCCTAGAATGTAACTCTAGAAAGAATTACTTTAAATTTTCTTGTTGTTTTATTACTCTAATTACTAATTATTTTTTATGACAATTCACCAACTTAAGAGTTCACTTGACTTGAGTTCAAGGTATGATTTGAACTTGTTCTCCCAAAAGAGAACTCTTCAACCTTATTAACACCCCCTCCACTCACACAGGCTTCAGCATCAGCTGTTTGGAAGAAAGTAATGAGTCTAGCAGTCAGCTCTGCCAGGAGGACACTTGACAATAAGATGGAAAGCCCTGTATCTTGTAGAAAGCCCCATATGATCTCCACTCATCAGGGTCTGAAACGGACACCTCAGGAAAGCAATTGTGAGCCTGCTGTACCAACAGCAGAAGCAGAAGAGCAGGTGAGTCCGCTGCCTAGGAAAGTAGATAAAAGTGCCATGGCAAGGGTTAGTCATATAACCAAGGAAGGCTCTCTCTACCTCTTACATCACCACTGACATTCTCGTCAGTCCTTCCTACAGATGTTTGAACCCTCAAGGGATTTGCTGTAGCATTGAGAACTGCAGGGGAGAGAAGAGAGATTTTGCTTTCGTGATAAAGCCAGTGTTCATGGTAGGGTTGTACTTGTGGCCTCATGATGTGCGGTATTTCTGGTGTGTTCTGGTAGCCTCTTATGAAGTGGTGGTTTCTGTAAAGGTGATATAGACAATCGTCTCAGGAAGTTGTTCAGTTGCATCCAAGCCTTGTTATCACTAGGACTCCCACAAAAGAGCTGTCATGTTCTTTGGCTGTCCCAATGGTTAGACCCTCCTCCTGGCTGATTTCCCAGCACTTGGCCCAGCAGCACCTGGACGGCCCCATGACTCCTGGCTCTTACCAACTTCCCCGAGTCTTTACAGGGAACAATAGGTTCCTCAGAAGCATTCTATATGCTTGGAGGACTGAAGAGATGGGTATGGAGTAGGGGGTTTTCACAGATAACCTCACACCATGATCTTTTCAAACCCTGTTGACCCAAGCTGCCCTACTAAGCCTTCAGACTTTTCTAGACCAAATGCAGGTACCCCTTGCTTTGTTTCCTATACAGCCTCAAACTTCAGGGAAACCATGTAAAACTTCTCCCCACTCCAAGGAATTATTTCTCACATACCACCCTGAGGCAGCCCCCAGAAGGAATTGATGGTTCCTCAGCTCCCTGAAAGTCCAGCCAGCTGCCCTTCTTCCAGGCTGCCCAATCTCTTTGTGCGTCTCTGACTGTCCTCTTATTTAGGGTGGAGGGGAGGGAATAGCTCCTATTTCCCATAAACACTGGCCTCCCCACAGTGCAACCTCCTCCAATTCAGCCTTTTTCTTACTTTGTCTGGGGTGGGAAGTGCCTATACTGATTCTAGTGTGATTGGTGTCCCTGGGTGGCCTTGAAAGGAACCTACCTGTCCCCAAATGGGGCCAGCGCATGGGCAACTCCATGTTGTGTACAACAAAGAGCTCCTTTCTCTCTCAGAATTAGTCAAATTAACAGGACAACAGGAAACGCCCCTGTAAACATCCCTCACACAGGAATGAGATCCTCCACAATGATAAAATCAATGTATTTTAATGTTTCTTGCTTCCATGTTGGTTCCTTGCATCCTGTGAAGTTTATCACCTAAGGGGAGGAGGGAGCTCACGCTTAGAATGACTTTATTGAAACCACAGGTTTTGCTGAGGAACAAGATTTATTAAATTCCTCGAGCTTGCTTTCTGGGCCAGCTTTATGGGTGTGTGACCAGTACATGGATCCTCCTGAAATTCTTAATATGTTTTCAAAGGGGGACCTTGCCTTATCACCTTGCATCAGGCCTTGTGAATTATGTAGCCATTCTGCTTCTGTTAGCATATTCCACCTAACAGGCCTCACAGTGCCCAGGTAAAACAGATGGACAAAGGACATAAGCAGACTCTTCTCAAAAGAAGACACACAAGTGACCACAGACATATGAAAAAATGTTCAGCATCACTCATCAGAAAAATGTAAATTAAAGCCACACTATCACCTCACACCAGTCAGAATGGCTGTTATTAGAAAGTCAAAGAGCAACAGATGTCGGCGTGGTTGCAGAGAAAAGGGAATGCTCACCCGCTGTTGGTAGGATTGTAAGCTAGTTCAGCCTCTATGGAAAAAAGCATGGAGATCTCTCAAAGAATTAAAAATTGAATTACCATTTAACTCAGCAATCCCACTACTAGGATTCTACCCAAAGGAAGATAAATCAATATGTTAAAAAAAAGATACCTGTACTCATGTGTTCATTGAAGCACTATTCACAATAGCAAAATCATGGAATCAAGTGCCTGCCAACAATTGACAGGATAAAGAAAAGGTAGTACATATATACCATGGAATACTACAAAGCCATAAAAAAAATGAAATAATATCCTTTGCAGCAACATGAATGAAGCTGGAGATCATCACTGAAAGGACGTACCTATAGACACCCAGAATAAACTTAGTTTAACGTAGCCTTTTTGCCTCAGCATGACCATTTTTGCTTAGACTTTGCCCCTGACATACTTTGAATCTAGCACAGATTAGACATAGATAAGATAAGGCTTTAAGACACATTCAGACTTTTTTGTTTTTAAGTGAGAAAGCAGGATTTATTGAGAGGACAGAAAAGCTCCCACAGTAGAAGGGGATCTGAAGGGATTGCCCCCAAACATTTTAAAATTGCATTTTACTGCAGGCCAAGGGGCAGCCTACCCCACTCCTTCAGCAAATCTCCATCAGATGCAAGACAAGGACAGTCCAACAGCCCAACCATTCAATTCACAATTTAGCATAATAATCTTTAAGAAACTTTCAGGCCCCTTAGCTGGCTGAAGCCATAGAAATGATAATAAGACCACCTTTTTGCTAAAGAGGATTGTGGTTTGGAAAGAAGATTGTTGATTCTGACAAGTCTCTAGCAGGAAAAATCCCTCCCCTTGTCCCCCATCTAGTCCATCACCATAGCAGCAATCATATGACTAATCCACCCAATCATATGACGTAGAGCAGCAATCACATGATGTAGAGGAGACCACTACCCAATCACCTTAATGACCTTTCTCCATCAAAGGGAAGGGTTAAAAGCATTCAACCTTGAGCAGCCAGTCGCCATCACTAGGTCATTGCCAGGCCATTGCAGTCATTGCCTTACTAGACTCTGGTGTGGCCATGTGCTCTTTGAGTTATGGCTGTCGCTATGTTTCCTGGCTTTGGCCCCCTCTCCTATCTTGGGGAGGTGAATCTCCTCTTTCTCTCATTTACTTTCTAAATAAACTATATTTTCTAATCTAACTTCACCAGACACGCCACACCCCCAGCAGGCCTGACCTAACATTCTGGAGGCCCCCCTGGGAATGTGCCCGAACAATCAACCTAAGTGATTCAGAAACAGAAACCAAATACCACATGTTCTCACTCATATGTAGAAGCTAAATGGTCACAAAATGGAAAATAAGACATTTGGGACACCAACAAGGGGAAAGGTGAGGAGGGGTGTTAGGGTTCAGAAATTACCTCTGAGGCACGATATTCACTATCCAGGGAATGGGCCACCTGAGACCCAATACCTACCACTGTATAATATGTCTCTGTAATGAACATGTATGTGTACCCTTGAATCTAAAATAGATTAACAAAAAGAAGAAGCGGTAGAGAAAGAGGAAAGAAAGGTCAATATTCTCTGGTCAGAGGAAACCAAGAGGCAGGGGTGTGTGAGTAAGCAACCTGACTGGTCAGCATTGTGTGTCCTGATTTCTCCTTGATTTCCTTTCTCTGGACTGAAGCCCAGAGTGGGGAGGAGTATTAGACAGGGGTGCGGGAGCCAGATGGAAGAGAGACTTCAACTCCCAGTCTTCATCAGAAATCTGGCAAGAGACTCAGTCTGCTGCTTCCCAAAGGGGGTCTGGGCCCAGCAGTATAAATTTTGTAGTGTGGTATGGTTCCTCACAGGGAAGCCTTGACTCCTGTGTCTTGTGGATTGAAACCAGGTGTTCCCTCGACCCCCAAGGGCAGACCAGATGGCCTCCCATGGACACAATTCAGCTGCCCTCCAACACTCCTGGAGCCGGGACCACAGGGTTCCCTGTATTGGCATGGTTATAAGCAGAGACCCACCCAAGGCTTCCATCAGTGAGACTTTCCAGCCAGGCCCTGACTGAGGGGCTCCCAAAATCTAAATGACAGAGCAGGGTGGATCTGAGGACGCTGGCATTCTGCCAAGACACAATTCCATGAGCACCCCCTCGTCCCCCCGCCCCTCCCCCCACTTGTCCTGCCATAACTCAGAGACCATGTCAGAGAGGAAGGGTCAGAAATAAGAGAGACAAGCATGATCTAAAGGGCCTATTTTAAAATGAGAGTCCAGTCACTTTAATGTGGGGTTGGCAACTACTTCTTTCTCATTCCCTTGTAAGTGGGAACTTATGAGAAAAACCAGATTGATTATAAACAAAAATAATGAAATTACATTTCCTCTGCACATCTAAGCTCATAACCCTGTTGCATGCATTTTATGTTGTCCCAAGTGCTACATTGAAATTTTAATTATCTATTATTAAAAAAACACACAGATGACATGTGTAAGTTAAATCCACACATATAACCCCCAAGCTTCAGTTTAATAATTCCAAATTCCTTCTTGCCAAAACTTATGCTTCACATTTTACTGCAGTTTAATGTAAATTGATTTCACAAGCATTGTCTTATTTGACCTCACAACAATCCTGCAAGGCAGGCAGGAAAGACACCATTGCCCACATTTTGCAGGGAAGTGAAGGATGCTCAATGTCTCACCCAAGGTCATAAAGTCATCAAGAGGCACTACCAGGATCAGAAGCCAGATCACACTTCATATGCTCTTCTGCCATGCCACTCATGTTCACTCTACACTTTATTACCAGGCTGCTAAAATGTGACACATGAAGCAAATGCCTTCCTCTTTCTGTTACTGCTAATCTACTTCCCTTCATGGTCAGGAAACTTTTCCAGGCAGCTGCCATGTTTTCTATTTCATTGATTTCTGCTCTGCTCTTTAGTGCTTTCTTCCTTCTGCTTACTTTGACTTCATTTTCTCCATTTGGAAACTGAATCTTTGAGTTAAGGCCTTTATTATTTTTTCTTATATAAGCTTTTAATGCTATACATTTTCCTCCAAGTACTGCTCTGGCAGCATCCCACACATTTTGGTATGCAGTATTTTCTTTCATTTCATTCAGTTCAAATTTCAAAGAACACATTTTTGACATATAGTTTATTTTAAATGTTTGTTATTTAGTTTTCAAATGTTTATAAGATTTTCCAGATACTTTTTTGCTATTGATTTCTAATTTAACTGGATCAAGAACAGAAAACATACTCTGTATGACAAATCTTTTTAAATTTAAGACTTGTTTTATTGCTAGAATATGGTCTATTTGGTCAATATTTTCTGCTGTCTTGTGTATAATGTTTTATAAATATCAACTAGGTCAAGCTGATTGATAGTGTTGTTCAAGTAGTCTATATCCTTACTGAAAGGTAGGAACCCCAAGAAACTTAGAACAGAAGAACTTGGTAAAATAATCCTAGCAGTAGTGCAGCCATTTTATCTCAGCCCTAGCCCTGTCATGTATTGCTGAGTCTTTCTGCTGAGCAGCCTATTGTTTTACTTCTTAATCATAGCAAGAAGTAAAACCAGCCTCCAAGTTAGGACTTGGCAATTATTTCTAGCCCCTTAGTCCTAATTGGTCAAGTCCTAATTATTCTTTTAGAAATCTATGCTTCCGGCAATGATGCATTGTTATCAGTCTTCTGGGGACCAACCTCCAGCCCACCACCTGGAGTTTTGTAGTGCCTGGGGATGTCTAGAAACAAGTATGTGACTTCTGTTATTTACATCAAAAAATACAACCTCAGGACTTTCTTCTTATCCCAAAAAGAGCCTTAAATATATCCAGCCTCTCAGCCTTTGAGGTCATGCTGGCCTATGATTGTTGGCACCTTTCTGTCTATGGAAAGTGGATAATAAACTTTGCTTCTTCCTCCTTTGCAATTCTTTGCATTATTCCCTACTCCGGCCTGTCTTACCTCAGTCAGTTTACTCTTTCACTTACTGATTTTTTTATCTACTTGTCCTAGTAATTATTTAGAAAGGCACTGAAATATTTGACTATAATTGTGAATGTTTTTTTTTTCCTTGCAAATCTATCAGTTTTTGTTTCATGTGTGTTAAAATTCTTTTATTAGATGCATAAACATTTAGGATTATGATTCCCTCTTGTTGAATTGACTCCATTATCATTACACAGTGACCTTCTTTATCCCTGGTGTTATTCTTTTGCCTCTTAAATCTTTGATATTAATATAGCCAGTCACATGAGTTTTCTTTTGATTAACTTTTGCATGGTATATGTTTTGCCATACTTTTACTTTCAATCTTTTTGTGCCCAAATATTTAAAGTTAATTTCCTATAATCAGTATATATTTGTTTTATAACCAATCTGGCAATATTTTCTTTTATTTTGAGTCTCTAGACCATTTACCTTTAATGTGAGAGTTGATTTAGGTTTAAATCCAACACATTGATATTTGTATTTTATTTGTCCCATCTGTTCTGTGTTCTATTTTTCCTTTTTTACTGCCTTTTTTTTTTTAGATAAAGTATTTTAATGATCCCATTTTATTTTTTTTGGCTTATTCGTTATATAAACTCTTTGCTTTTTATGTTTGCTTGTTTTTACTGGCTTCTTTAGGATTTACAGTACATATCTATAACTTATTATAGTCTGCCTTCAAGTAATAATATGACACATGTATATTAAGAAACTTCCAATAGTATACTTCTTTTCTCCTTGACTTTATGCTATTTTTATCATTTTTCTTACTCCTACTTTTGTTATATATACCACATTATAGTGTTGTTATTTTTGCCTTTGACAATTATCTTTTAAAGAAATTTAAAACATAAGAAGAAAATCTTGGATATTTACTCATACATTTATAATTTCATATACTCTTCATTCTTTTATATAGATTCACCTATATATTTTCCATCTAGCAAAATTTTTCTTTAGTCTGAGTCCCCTGTGATTCTTTTGTTGATAAATTCTGTCAGCTTTGCTATGTATGAAAAAGTCCTTATTGCTTTTTCATTTAAACAATTGTTTTCTGGATATAGAATTCTAGGTTGATGGTGTATGTATATTTCAATACTTCAAAAATGTTGCTTCACTGGCTTTTCACTTGTATTATTTCTGGTGAGATATCTGTGGGTACTCTTATTTGTTTCTGTGTATATAAGGTGTCTTTTGTCTCTGGCTGCTTTTAGCTTTTTTCTTTATCAGTGCTTTTGGACAAGTTAATTGTGATATGCTTTAGTGAAGTTTTCTTCATATTTCTTGTCCTTGGGATTTGTTGAGTTTCTTGATTTAGTGTGCTTGGACACTAATTACCCATATACATGTCTCTATATGCCTCTTAAAGTTAAATTAACATTCTGTTAATGTCTTTTTATTACTCTTTTTTCTCTGTGTGAATCATTTTGGATAGTTTCCATTGTTATAACTCTGAGTTCACAAATATTTTATTAGTAATGTCTAAGTTGTCAATAATTCCTTTCAGTATGTTTTTCTACTTCAGATATAGTCTTCTCTATGACTTGATTTGGGTCATATATATAAACATATATATTTCATGTCTCTACTTAACATTGTGAATATTTCCTCTAGCTTTTTGAGCATATGAAATACAGTTACAACAACTACTTTAATGTCCTTGTTTGCTAATTCTAACATCTGTGTCAGTCTGGGGTCAGTTTCTATTAATGAATTTTACTCCTTATCATGGGTCATTTTTTTGCTTATTTTTATGCCTGATAATCTTATTAGATGCCAGGTATTATGAATTGATGGATGCTGGATTTTTTATAGTTGCAATAACACTTAGCATGAGATCTACCCTCTTAAAGAAATTTTTTAAGTGTACAGTATTGCTAATTATAGGCACAATGTTGTATAGGATATCTCTAGAACTTATTCACCTTGTATAACTGAAACTTTTTACTCATTAAATAGCAATTCTTCATTTCCACTTTCCCCCAGCCCCCAGAAACCACCATCCTACTCTCTGTTTCTGTAAGTCTGACTATTATATAAATATCTCATATAAGTGGAATTATGCAGTAATTCTCATTCTGTGACTGGTTTATTTCACTTACATAATGTCCTCCAGAATCATCATGTTGCACTTATGACAGGATTTCCTTATTTTTAAAGGCTAATATTCCATAGTATGTTTATATCACATTTTCTTTATTCATTTATCCATTGATAGACATACAAGTTGCTTTTACCTCCTGGCTAGGGTAAATAATACTGTGATGAACATAGGAGTCCAGATATCTCTTTGAGATCATTATTTTTATTATGTTGGCTATATACTCCAAAGTAGAACTGCTGGGTCATGTGGCAGTTCTATTTTTAATTAAGGGACATCCATACTGTTTTCCACAGTGTCTACAGTATTTTACATTTTCACTAACAGCATACAAAAGTTCCAGTTTAGCCACATTCTCACCAACACTTGTTATCTTGCTTTTTAAAAAATAATAGCCATTCTAATAGGTGTGAAGTGATATTTCATTGTGGTTTTGATTTACATTTCCCTGATGATTAGTGATGTTGAGTATCTTTTCACATACTTATTGACCATATCTGTATCTTCTTTTAAAAAATGTCTATTCAAGTCATTTGATCATTTTTAAATCAGGTTATTAGTTTGCTTTTGCTATTAAGTTTTAGGAGTTTCTTATATTTTAAAAATATTAACCTCTTATCTAATATGTGATTTATAAATATTTTTCCACTTATTTTCACTCTGTTGTTTCTTTTGCTGTGTAGCTTTTTAGTTCAGTGTAACTCCATTTGCTTATTTTTGCTTTTGTAGCCTGAGTTTTGGTGTGATATTTAAAAAAATCATTGCCAAGGTCAATGTCAGCTGTTTTCCTATGTTTTATTCTAGAAGATTTATGGTTTTGGGTCTTACACTCTGGTCTTTTGTCCATATTTAGATTACTTTTGTGTATGGTGTAAGATAAAGGCCCAATTTCATTATTTTGCATGTGAAATCCAGTTTTCCAACACAATTTGAAATCCAGTTTTCCAACACAATTATCCTTTCTCTACATATAATCTTGACACCTCTGTTGAGGATTAGTTGACTGCATATGCACTGGTTTACTGCATATGCACTGGTTTACTGTCTGTTCTGTTCCACTGGTTTATATGTCTGTTTTTTATGCCAGCACCATACTGTTTTATTTATTGTAACTTTGTAATATATTTCAAAATCAGGAAATGTGAGGTTTCTAGCTTTGTTCTTTTTTCTCAAGATGACTTGACTATTCAGGGTCTTTTGTAGTTCCATATGAATTTTAGGATTATTTTATTCTGTTTCTGTTAGGTGTTGAATATTTTTTTTTATTCCTACAAATATACCTGAGATTTTTTCCTGAGACATACTTCAGGTACTTGGAAACAGTTTATCTTTATTTGGGTCTTGCTTTTATGGTTTATTATGCAGGACAAGAACAGCAGTTAGTCTAGGAATAATTATTTCCTACTATTGAGGCAAGACCCTAATGTGTACTCTCCCAGTGCCCCATGAATGAGGTTTTTCTGTCTGACTGGTATGAGTAAGTACTATTCCCAGTTCTGTATGAGTCTCAGATAACACAAATTGTTTTGGAAGGCTCCTTCCCTGGCCTGGGAGGGTTCCTCACATGTTTATACTGTTTAGAACTTTTTAAATACTCAAAGGACACCCTCTGCAGATCTGTCGAGCTCTCTCTCTACATAGTTCTCTCCACTATGGCACTTCCCTTTGGCATCTAGCCAAATTGGTTTCTCCAGATTTTTATGCTCCATCTCCACAGCTCAGGGAATTTCCTCTGCTTGTGCTGCAGTTAGGAAACTCTCTCTAGGCACTAAGAAGTGGTTGTGGGACTTAGCTCATTTGCTTCCCATCTTTTAAAGATCACTGACTTTAGTCACCTGATATCCAATATCTTGAAAACTGATTGCACATATTTTATCCAATTTTCAATTGCTTCAGGCAGAAGTAAAAAACTGGTCCCCATGACTATGTTGGTCAGAAGAGACAACCTTTCCCACCATTCTTGCTTTATGCATGTGCATGAGTTCTCTTGGCAGAATAAATTGGTTTCTTTCTAGAATATTCTAATATGATTTTTTTTTGAAAATCCTGCATAAATGTAAAATGATTCAGAAATAACTAAAGTTTCCTAATGGCTATAACCAGAAAATTTTTAAATTTTTAATTTTAAATATGTGGGGTACAATTCAGGGTTAGATATACAAATGTTCATGACGCAGGTATAAAAGTCAAGATAGAGGACTTCTGGGAAGATGGTGACAAAGCCATTAGTACTATGTAAATCCCAGTGTGAGTGAGTGAGTGTATGGAAAATTGTGTGTGTGTGTCTGTAAGTGGACATATGAGTAGCTAACTGAGTGGGGACGTGGGACACAGAAGCAAGTGTCCAGGGATCTCTTGGTGAAGTGGCTGGTGCTGCAGTTGCTCTGCTTGAATGCTAGCACTGCCTAGGCACAGAAGCCAAGTGTCATGTTTTAAAAATCAGAAAAACCCTTCCTGGGAAGAAGCTGCTGTGAGTGACTGCCAGCTCCAGGCTCTGCCTCATCACTGCAGTGCCTGGCTGGACATTGACAGCAAGTGCTGTGGAGGGAGCACAGTAAGAGAGTCCAGAAGCCAAGCATCACTGAAGAAGACAAAATAGGCACCCTGCCACCATCTTGAAAACTGGGCAGGAACATGTCCAACTTGCTCACCATGGACCAACAGACCTTATTTCTGTGACTGGTGGGTTAACTACTCAGGGGTTGACTGTGACCGAGAGGGAATATCCCAAAAGCACAAACTCTGGAGGGATAGTATGAGTGCTAAGTCTCAGGCACCACACCTCCACCCTGGGATAAAAAGTGTGATCAGAAAAGGATAAGGAAGACTCCAAAAGAGATCAGCACCCTTTTTCTTTTTCTTCTTTTTTGAGTTGGAGTCACTCTGTCACCAAGGCTGAAGTGCAATGGCACATTCACAGCCACTGCAGCCTTGACCTGCTGGGTTCAGGTGATCCTTCCATCTCAGCCTCCCAAGTAGCTGGAACCACAGACACATGCCACCATGCCCAGCTAATTTTTTTGATTTACTGTAGAGGTGAGTTCTTGCCAAGTTGCCTAGGCTGGTCTCGAACCTGTGAGCTCAGACAATCCTCTCACCTCAGCCTCCCAAAGTGCTGGGATTATAGGTGTGAGTCACTACTTCCAGTCACACAGTTTCAAAATAGAACAAATCAGAGCCCTGATCATGGAAGAATAGAGGGCTGAGCAAACATCAGAAGTGAAAGCCTCTCACACTGCCACTGAATAATGGAACTAAAGAGAAAAGAAAGATTTGTCACAAATGAGGAAAAATCAACAGAAAAACACAGCTAATTCCCAGTGTAACAAGAGAAAATGCCTGAAAAACCAGACTTCAGAGCCCAAACAATGGAAATCACAAATGACAGCCCCAGAATACAACAGGGATTAGGGACTGGATGGAAAGAGTGAACAGACTCAGAAAAGACAAGATGTAACACTGAAAGAACTTGTAACAGAGATTTTGACCATAAGAAATTTCATCTAGGAAATAAATAACAAGATGAAAAGCCTGGAAAGCAGAATTAATCAAGCAAAAGAATCTCAGAACTTGAAGACCAAAACATGGAATTAACTCAATCTGTAAAAAAACATAGAAAGAAAACTCAGAAAGAAAGGACAAAGTCTACAAGAGATGTGCAATTATATCAAGAGGCCAAACATATACCTGACTGGTATCCCAGAAGAAGAAAGTGAAATGGAGAACACCTAGGAGCAAGTATTTCAGGAGGTTATCCAAGGAAATTTTCCTCATTTCACCAGAGATGTGACCCTCCAAACACAAGAGACACAGAGAAACCCCACAAGACATCAAATGAGAAGACCCACCCTAAGACACATAGTTATTTGCCTACATAAAGTAGGCACAAAAGCAAAAATCTAAAGGTAGCAAGAGAGAAAGGTCAGACGATCCATGAGGGAAAACCAATCAGAATAGCAGCAGACCAACTGGCAGAAACTCTACAAGGCAGAAGGGACTGGAGTGCCATATGCAAAGTCCTCAAAGATAAACAATTTCAATCAAGAATTTCCTACCCAGCCAAGTTCAGCTTCATCAGTAATGGTGAATTAAAATCCTTCCCAAACATGCAATCCCTAAGAAATTATGTGACTTCCAGAACAGCTCCACAGGAGACACTTAAAAAGATATTAAGCACAGAAGACAAAAAAACAATGATCACACACTTCCCAAGAGAACAGCAGAACACAGAATAAACAGAGAATACATTGCAACAGTAAACTTGAAAACATACACATAGATCAACACAATAGCTAAAAGAAAACAAACAAAGAAAAAACATTATAAGAACCTCATGACAAGGATAAATAATCACATTTTAATAATCAGTCTGAAGGTGAATGGACTAAATGCACCACTGAAGAGACACAGAATGGCAAACTGTATTTAAAAAACCATAAACCAATTATTTTCTGCATCCAGGAAACTCATCTCACCACAAGGGATGCACACAGATTCAAAGTTAGAGTATGGAAAACAAGTATCCAGGCAAATGGATCACAAAAGAAGGTAGGAGTCACAACCTTAACATCAGACAAAACAACATTTAAGCTATCAAAAAATTTTAAAGATACAAAAGGATAATACATAATGATAAAAAGTTCAATCAATCAAAAAGAAATATCCATTCTAAACATATATGCACCCAACACAGGAGCACCAGCATTTATAAAGCAGCTACTAACCAAAAAAGATATTGACTCCAACACTATTGTAGCTGGGGATTTAAATATTCCACTAACAACCCTAGATAGATCATTGAGACAAAAAAATCAACAGAGATTCAGAACCTCATCTTGACGGCTGACCAAGTGGACTTAGCAGATACTACAGAATAGTCCACCCAACAACCACAGAATATACATTCTACTCACCACCACATGGAATGAACTCCAAGATTGATAACATCCTCGGCCAAAAATCAAGCATAAACAATTCCATAAGATCAAAATACTGCCATGCACCTTCTCAGACCAGAGTGGAATAAAAATAAATGTCAACATCAACAAGATTTTCCCAAAACCCACAAAGACACGGACATTAAACAGCATGTTGCTCAGTGACTACTGGATCAACACCAAAATCAAAATGGAAATTAAAAGATTCTTGGAGGCCGGACTTGGTGGCTCAGCCTGTAACCCCAGCACTTTGAGAGGCCGAGGCAAGAGGATTGTCTGAGTCTATGGGTTCGAGACCCACCTGGGCAACTTGGCAAGACCTCTACAATAAATCAAAAAAATTAGCCGGGTGGGGTAGCGCACCTGTAGTTCCAGCTACTTGGAAGGTTGAGGAGGAAGGATTGCTAGAGCCCAGCTGGTCGAGACTGCGGTGGCCGGGAGCTTGCCACTGCCCTCCAGCCTGGGTGACATAGTGTGACCCCAACTCAAAAAAAAAAAAAAAAAAGATTCCTGGAAACAATGAAAATGAAGAAACACCTTACCAAAACCTCTGGAATGCCATGAAATCAGTTCTAAGATGGGAATTTATATCTCTATGAACATACCCCAAGAAGATGGAAACATCACAAGTTAACAGTCTAACAGATCAGCAAAGGGAGCTAGAAAGACAGGACCATCAAAGCCCTACCTTTAGCAGAAGACTCCAGATCACCAAAGTAAAAGCCCAAATATGGAACATAGAAGAAAAAAAAACGCAGAAAAAAAATCAACAAAACAAACAGCAGGTTCTTTGAAATGATAAACAAGGTTGATGGACCCCTAGCCAAAGTGACCAAGAAAAAGAGAGGAAAAGTCCAAATTGACACAATCAGAAATGCAAAAGATCAAATCACAACTGACCCCAAAGAATTATAAAAGATTATCAGAACTTACTATGCACACGTGTATGGAAACAAACTTGATAACCTA
>CAUYQG010038260.1:0-34242 GCA_963574415.1 Tarsius wallacei | reverse complement strand
TCTAATTGGTCTTCCATGGTAGGTGATCTGGCCTTTTTCTCTTGCTGCCTTTAGGATTTTTTCTTTTATACCTACTTTGTTTAGGCGAACTATTATGTGTCTAGGCGTTGGTCTCCTCATTTGTTGTCTTGCAGGGGTTCTCTGAATCTCTTGTGTTTGAATTTTTGCATCACTGATTAGATGGGGGAAGTTTTCTTGAATGATCTCATGAAAGGCTTGTTCCAGTGCGGGCTGTCTCTCTTTCTGCTTCAGGAAGGCCAATTAATCTTAGGCTTGGTCTCTTGAAGTAATCGCTCATCTCTTGAAGGTTTTGGTCTGCCTTTTTGAGCTTGCTTTCTGTGTTTTTAACAGTTTGTATTAGTTCTATATTTTGGTCCTCAAGCTCTGAGATTCTTTCTTCTGCTTGGGTAATTCTGCTTTCCATGGTTGTCATTTTGTTATTTATTTCATTCACAGTATTCTTTGTTGCTGTTATCTCAGTTATCAGCTCCTTCCTAGTTTCTTCTTGACTCTCCTCAATTCTTTTTAATCTCTCCATTATTGTTTTGATATCTAGTTTTGTATTTTGAGACCAGTCATTTTGGGGGCTCTTCATTGTTTGCATTCCAAAGTCAGTTTTCTCAGTGTCTGCATTCCCAGGGGTCTGGGAGAGATCCATATTCTTCTTTTGGTTTTTCTTCATTTGTGTAGATTTCTCTCTCTCTTCTCCTTTCCTTCCCCTTCTTTAATTCTGTTTTTCAGGGGAGGTGCTTCACTTGTGCAATCTCCTGTTCTTCCTTATGAGGGTCCTCTTGCTTTGTTCACTTTTGAGGTTGGAGTGTGGGCTGCGGGCTCTACTTTTTGCAGTTTTAAGGTTTAGTTGAGGGGAAAGCTGTGATTCAGAATCTGTATGCCGATTCCAGCATCCCCTTATCAGTGTATGAGCCCACTGGAACTTATTTTCTTACAATCTTTCTGTGCAGCAGAATGTAGGTTTGGTCCCTCAGCCTCCCAAGGCTCGGGATTACTTTGAGCTGCAACCTGAGAAGTCTGCTGCTTAGTTCCAAGGGAGTGGCTTTGTCCTCTGTTTAGTGACGTTACCTTGGGAACCTAGGTGGATACTGCTTGTAGGTGGGTGGGGCAACGTGAGTCTCTGCCTGGAGAATGACCAAAGTGATAGGATCCTTTTTCTCTGCTCTTTGGGTCCCCGGGCAATCGACTATGATGGTCTGTGGTAGCATGATACGTGAGCCTCCCTGGGATAAGCTGCCCAGCTGGGTGCTCCACTTGGGGCTCCAGACCTCCAGATTTCAGAGCCCCAAAGCTCCAAAGGGCAGGCGGTGAGCAGCAAAAGTGGCCCCGTTCCTCTCCCAGCGTACTTCAGTCAGAAATGGAATCAGTCTCTCCGAGAGGCAGGTGCCCAGAGCCTCCCAGGGTGACCGGAGGCTCAGTCTGGGCTCGATGAAGCCAGGGAGGGAGCTGAGACCCGAGCCTTTCTTCCCGTGAGGGAGCAGCCTGGGACACAATAGCCAGCCCTGCGTGGGCACCAGGGGTCCCTGAGCCTCGGACCAGTGCGTCCAGCTGTGAGCAAGGGGGTAGGGGAAGGAAGGCAAGAGTCTTTTTGGGGAACTCACATTTGGAGAATCTCACAGTTCTACCTATGTCATCACCATCTTAACCAGAAGCCTGGCATAATTATTTTAAAAGAGGACAGGCTATGGTATAATTTCTTCTTCCAAATAAATGAATAATTTTGGGGATGTTCACCTCCCACATTTTCCATATTATTACTCAAAAAAGATAGAACTTTCTGACCAAAAAAAAAAAAAGGAAAGAAAAAAAGAAAAAAAATATATATGCAACTTTTAAAATACCCTAAAATAATTTTATTCTATACTCTATATTGAATAATTATACTACCTGAATAGTGTATCATATTTGAGTCCACATCAAATATAATTGGAAAAAATACTGAATACCTACAGCAAAACTAGAGCATGTATAACAGGTTGGTGTTTCTGCTTCCTGTCAATCCCAACCGTTCTATAACAACACTTATTAAATATCATTTCATTTTTAAACTTTGTGTGGCAAGGAGAGGGAAAGATGTTTTACCACAAAATCTTTCCACTGATTTGGCTGAAAGTAAAATTGAATTTAATCAAAAGAATGAACGTAAAGTTCCTTGGCTAAAATCTCCCTGATGTAATAGCACTAAGCAATGTACTAGCTAGCCCTAAAAAATCTATATTTAGATTGTTCTGTGACAAATAACTGGCTTAACTGGAAATAAATTTGTGATTGGGCAGAAAGGAAGACATGAACTATAGAAACTTGACTTGGAATAGGATGATTGGCATTCACTGGGAGGGAATATATAAAGTAGAAAAAAATATTTGATTAATCAGCTACATTAAATAATTAATGCTCTTCTAATCTCACTGAGTTCTTCATTGTATTTAGAAGTCTTTATATCTTGTTTCAAAAGCTTAAAAGTCTACCATTCTTGGTTGTTCCCCTAAGTATATTGAAGGTGTCTTGGGTACAGCCATTTGTACCACTATGCACTCATCCTTCCATCTTCAAGTGCTACTTGAAGAAATGTACTAGGTCTCCCTCTATTAATAATGTCACAGCACCTGACAAGTGCCATACTACAGATATAGGTTAAATATATTTTAACTTTAATTAGTGTCCTTTTAAAATGTTAAATATCTATTTATATCAATCAACTTTTAAAAATTTCAAGATAAATTCCAAATTTTTATAATAAATATTTTATTTATGCATAAGTGTATAAAATATTAGAAGTATGTTTAGTAGAGAAAATATATCATTCTTCATGTTTTACAATGTTTAAAACTCACTATTAATTATTAGTTTTATACAATACTTCAAGTAGATGAAAAATACATCTTTATAGTTTTTTTTTCTAATTTACAAATCCCCTATGTGAATTAGTTATTTTGGCAATCAAAAGAGAGTCTTGAGATAGGTATAAAAACATGGAGCTAGTATACTGAAACTGGCCCACTTTTCCATAGAAATGATGGTTACAGGCTTTTAAAAAAAATGAATATAAGTTGACCCTCCTAATCTTAGAGCTTGAAATTTATTTTTGTCTTATCTGAGTTCCTTTCTCAAGAAATCAACCCTCTGTCCTCGCATATAGTATCAAAGAACTGAAACACTCCAGATCACTGCACCCAGACAATTAGATACCAGACTCCTCATCCATCATTATTTCTTTAATCACTTCCTAATATCTATTTACCAACTTCTCTTTCTTATCACTCCTAATTTCTGTTTTCCATCACATAGCTACATTCCTGCTCTACTATATGTACCCCTGACTTTAGTTGAAGAGAGAGAGACATATTTGAGGTTTGGCCTCCATCTGTCCGGCTTATATCACTCCAAAAACAGCCTTCTTTTCTGACAATACTTGTTGTCTCAGTGATTGTCTTTCTGTGCAATGAGCAACTAAACCTAGAGCAAATGAACCCTCCATGTTTAGGTAACAATATTATTAATAAATTTGAGAATGCGGGGGTTTTTAGATGGCTTTTCAGAAGTAGCTGGTAATCTAAATAGTGTAAGCAGTTCATAGAAAATAAATTCTCCTTACCCACCCACGTGGACCAATCAAATTGAAGACTTTAGCAGACACTGCAAAGTCAATTTCAAAGAAGTGGAGGCACTCATCCCCAAGCCCTACCAATTCTCTCTGCATCAGGATCCAACACAGGTTATCCCCACAGTCTCATCACTGAACCTTGGAATTAACTGCTAGGATCCTCATTTTTGGTACCTTGTTTTGGAATGAAAATAATTAGAAACATGGTTAGATCTGGAAAGCTCCACGGGATAAGCAAGATATACATCGGAGCATCACACTCCTTGTCTTTTCTCTGCTTCTCCCTTCTATCCTCAAACATCTATGTGTCCAAAGCTTTCCTAAAGCCAGGAATTGCAGATTTACTAATCATTCTCTTATTTTCTCCTAATACCCTTGCAGAGAGATTACAGGACTGAAACCCTAAAGACATTTTTGTTTTGTTGTTTTCTTGGCTCTCTTATTAGTTATTAGTTAGCTATGTTACTTTGACAATTCACTTTGTTTTCTCTCTATTAAATCTACTCTCTTTATATGTAAAATTAATGATCTGAAATTGATAAGTCTCTGAAATTTCTCTAATGTCTCTGAATCTGTAAGAAAAGATAAGTATAATAAACCATTTTCAAAATGTGAGAAAAAAGTTATTGTAAATGATTTAAGTCATGACACTAAGTAATGCCTAATTCTGGGCTTTGCTAAAGTGTCAATTCGAAGAGAAAATGTAAGCATCCAATTTTAGCTGCTTAAAGTAATTTGAGTAAAACGACAGCCTCTGATTCAATACCATTACTAAATTAGTTTGTCTGTAACCTCTGACATAACACTCCATTAAATTACATGCTTATGAACAATATGTTTGTAGAAATAATCCTGGTACAAATTGATTAAAAGCCACATTTTTAGCCATATAGCCCAATATTTATTAATATACATCCAAAGCTTTAAACAGGTTGAACCATTGCTGTGACACACAGAGAAAGGACATTGCTCTCCTTACCCTGGCCATGCCCTTCACCTGCCAGGTATGTTCTCTACTAACCATTTTCTCTAAAATGGTCTTTCAAGCATCAACCCAAATTTCACCCACCATAGAGGCAGTAGTGAGACTAGAAGTGATTTTTTTTTCTTTTTCAACCCAGTCACTCACCTCCGTTTATCTCATTTTCCACTCCACTGGGTCCTAGCTGTGTCCATCCTTTCCTGACCCGAATGCTTTAAGTCATCGCTACTCATGTGAACTCCATGCTAGTCTACAATGGTGTAACTAGGAATTTATTTCCTAAGGATTTGCCTTAATGATTACTACCGTCTTCCTTTGCTAGTTCCCAAATTTTAAGGACTCTAATCATATCACCACTAGTCCTGAACTCTTGATTATGTGACATCAGGCTTAATGCCTAGCTCTTATACTCAGCAATTTGTATTTTTACCTGCTATCATCACTATTTGGATTTCAAAGCATTTTTCTGTTGACTTTTGTTTAAATCACTCAAGCTGGGTTTTTTGTTTGTTTGCACTTCTGTCTCATTTTTCCATACATTAGTTTTGTTGACATGACATGTAATCATTATCCATATACTTAATATGAAATGTTACAGGCAAAACACTTTCTTCCTATCTTTATTTTCATATATCTATATTGGTACTTATCTATCTACACATGAAGGGGGACCCAAAAACACCCTAATTAATTTGTAAAATATTGTGTATTTATTCTTACATGTTTAAACTTCAGTTACCTTCATCAAGACCCCTTTTCCACTGCTAAAAACAATTTTGAACTCATCAATTTTGATTTTTTTTTTTTTTAGTGCTTCTGTCGTTTTTGTTTCACCTCTTCCACATTGGCAAAACTTTTCTCTTTGAGGACTTTCTTCATCTAGGGAAACAAACAAACAAAAAAAGGCACTTGAGGCAAGATTGGGTGAGGAGGTAGGTGTAGGTCACAGGGATCAAGTCCCTTATGGTCAAAAATTGCTGAATACTCAGTGTGCCATGGGCAGGCTATTTATGTAAATCATCCATCATGAAATGGGCAAATGTTGTGAAAGAATCTCTAAAAAAATTCACTGCAGTCAAATGCAGCCTCTCACAACAACACTAGCTGGTGCACTGATGCCAGAGTGTTTCTAGAACACTTACCTAGCAGGGGAAGCTTGCACTGCAAGGTGCTTGCCCTCCAAAAAATAATACTGGGTTTTTTAAAGTCTCCCCTCATATATTTGTATTTTAGTTATTCATAGCAAAATCTTAATTAATTTATATATACCATAGCTATTGATTAGATATTGATTATATCTCTCTGCCAGTACTCTGTTATTCACATTATCAATATTTTCATTGGAGGCTTTATTTAAAAATCTGATGTGAGTGTCTTCAGTCTTAAATCACAAGAAAAGAATTACCAAGAATTTAAAAAATTTTTTAACAGCCTAAAAGAGAATTAACAAGATTTTCTTATTTTTAACAGCCCAGAGTAGATACTTTGGTTACTATTACTACATAAATTGTTAAATTAAAAAATTCTCTCAAACCACCTCGACATACTTGTATTTATTTATTTAATTTGCATATATTTAAGGGGTGTAAGTTCAGTTTTGTTACACAGATATGCTGTATACTGGTGGCCTGGACTTTTAGAGTAACCATCAACTGAAGAATGTACATTTTACCCATCAAGTAATTGTACTATTAATTTTTTTAAAAATTTCAAATTAGTAGCATACAACATATGCTTTAAGCAATTTTTTCTCTTGAGTTTAAATGTAAGTACTAAGAAATATGCACATTTTTAGTTTAGATATAATACTAGTCTGAATTTATAATGGGTAAAGAAGCAATTTTTTTCTATCTATACCGTAGTAAATCAGCACACTTTAGCAGCTGCTATAGGCAGTAAAACAGTGATAATAAATATGTCATGAAGCAATATAATAACTTTAATTATGTCTGGCTGTTTATGCATATCTTTTTTTTCCTCTGAGATCCAATTTTTTAAAGGAGTCGATGATAGTCAAGGTAGATAGACACCTGTCAGACTGACAGTTTATCCAAATTAAAATAAAATGCTAAACATTTAATTGATGTGTAAAGATATTAAAAACAGAGTGACTGCTATATATGTAACTGTTGCAATATATTCTGAAGTATTTTTCTACTGATTATAATTTTAAAAATATATAAACTACATGTAAAGTATCACAATATTTTGGCATCTAATTCTAGTTATAAAATCTTATTCTAGAATCTTTTCTTCTTTATTGAACATTTTCCAATAACTTAATGGTTTGGAGGAGTGATTTTCCATAGCTATGTTGAGAACTTTAAAAAATCATCAAGACCAATTCAAACTCAGTATTTTCTTTATTTTATTTTACTTTAATCATTATTTTTATCACTTAATTCATCCTCAGAGTGTATACACCACTTCATTCCTTGGCATCAGACACTCCTAGGTTATAATGTTTGCTTTGCACTTAGTCATGTAAGCTAGGGCAAGTGCCTAAATTTTCAGAGCATTATTTTACTCCTTTATGAATGATGGATAATTTTTTAAAAGTCATAGTATAGCTGATGGTATTTTTAAAATTAGCCATGAAATGCATTTAATATAACAGCTGACACATAGGAAATACTCAGAAAGCATTAATGCTTTGATTTTGAAGTTGTCATAAGCAACTAATTTTTTATTTGTCCCCTAAGTTCTTTACTTGTATGCTCTGAACACACATGCTCGCTTAGGTGTACATTAGAAGGTTGAAAGAGAAAAAGATGATTTCTCATTTAGTGCTTTTATCGGGGGAAAGTAGGAACATTCAATGAAGTTTTTAAAAATACACTCTCTAGAAATTAACAGTAAAAGATCCCTCTCTCCTGATAGTGAAACCCTGGCAATTCTATTATATCTCAAGAACTGATTAATATCCAATAAATTAAATGGCCTTTCACGCTCCTGCCTTGCTGTTCTTCCCTTTTGCCATTTTATTGTTTCCTGAATAATAACCTTCCCTAGACCTGTCATTTTGGTCAATGACCAAATCACGAAGCTATATGTAGGCAATAAGGACCGCAGGACTAAAAACTGCTTCAGGAGATATTTTGATCACCCAAACTGAATAAGGAAAAGGGAATAAATGATTCAGCTACACTAGTAAAATATAATTACCAGAAAAAAACCACACTATTTTAATTTGAATAAAAGAATTCACAAGGATTGTTTTTCTGTTAGTGACATCATTCCCTTTACAAGCTGTCCAAAGGATATTTGAAGTAATCTTAAGTACATTTTACTTTTCCCTTAAATGTTACTTTATAAAATTCAAAATTTCTCAAATAATGCATGAATGCATGCTTGTTGTTGGAAGAAAATCAAACAATATAAAATAACAATACAAACTCACCTTTGCCCTTGCCCCTTCCCTCATCTTCTGCCTCACACACACAGGTCTCATAACAACCCTTGAGAGACAATTGTAAATTACAGCTTCGAATGCTTTCTTCCAGGATGTTTCCACATATCTATGTTATCTATATATGCTGTTACTGGAGTATGCAATTCTCACTTTATAGACATGGGGAGGACGTTAGAACTATGAAAAAGCATCTTTGGAGGAGATTAAAGAGGAAATGAAGCAGCAACAGAACACACCCAGTGTTATATGCATTAATCAAATGATTCCTTACCACAGCCTCATGAGGCACATGCTATTCCCAGGTTTCATAACAGCAAAGCACAACTCAGGCTAAGAGACATCCTCAAGGTGATATTATCAGCAAAAATCAGAGCTGGAATTCAACCAAATACTATTTTTCCCAATACTTCAAATTTAGCAGTTATGCCAAGCTACCTCAATGCCTTTCTCTTTGGGATCTTTAATTTGTTTTTGACAATAAGAAATTTCTTTTAGACACACACATGCACTCACACATTTACACATGCACACACAAACATATACATACATACACACATGTGCATGAATCTTAGTGATACACAATAAGCAGAATGACATAATAACTTTTTGAAGCAGGGCTCGGTGGCTCAGCCTGTAATCCCGTGATTTGGGAGGCTGAGGCGAGTGGATTGGCTGATCCCGTGGATTCGAGACCCACCTGGGCAACTTGGCGAGACCTCATCTCTACAATAAATCAAAAAATCAGCCGGTCGTGGTAGCGCGTGCCTGTAATTCCGGCTACTCGGAAGGCTGAGGCGGAAGGATCGCCGGAGCCCAGTGGGTCGAGGCTGTATATATATATATATATATATATATATATATATATATAACTTTTTGATATCATTAATAACAATAGCCAACAAGACACCAGAGGGACGCGAATTTTTAAAATTGACTTTATTTTTAGAGCAGTTTATGTTTACAAGAAAATTGAGTTCAGTGATTTTTCCTATGCCCCCTACCCTCACACACAATTGTGTCTCTCATTATCAATATCCCACACCAATATAATGTTTAATATGCCAGAATTCCATGTATATAAACAAATGAGATAAAAATCACCTCATATTTATGAAATATTTTGGCACAACAGGTGAGTCAGTTGACTGCAGGACATTATTGGTGATGGGCATAGGCAATATATTCCAAAGTTACTACTATTTTAGTGATGTGGAATTTTCTGAGTTCTGGGTATTGGGATCTCAGCAGACTTTAAATTGTAACCGACCAGTAAGTACTTCTGGACACTCTCTGAATACAACAAAGAAACTACCTGATTATAGAATGTTTCTAGACATGATCTGATCATTCACTTTCAGAGTCTCCCTCAGGTCAGTGTTTTCTGGCATAGCACCCTGAAACTGTGGCTACCAACACTCAGGCCATTCCTTGGCACTGTCTTGGTGGAGGCACGTTTCTTAACGAAAGACAGTAGTTCACCTTTTGGAGATGGAAATCAGATCCCATTTCTAGAGCTGGAGCCTACAGCATAAAGCCAAGATTAGAGAATCCTGTGTCCACTGCAAGCTTAGAGAGACAGTCTTTTTTCTATATATCATGTTCAAATCTGTTATAAAACATCATTTGATTAGTTACTCTGTGTGTTTCTAAATAAAATAGTCATTTATCAACTATGAAGCCTATCTAGATGGCTTTGGAAATGTTTCAAATTTTGAAAAAAGTAATAAATACTTCCAAAAATTACCAAGAAAAAGAACAAGCATGGATATTTAGAATAGATGACTTAAGATACGCACTTTCATTAATTTTATGAAAGATATTTCTTTCACCTAATATATACATTAATGGTTTCTGAAGCCAGAGGAAACAAGATGGGGAAGATAAAGGGCAGGCAAAATAGAATCTTTCAGACAAAATTTGACTACGTTATGAATTTGAAGTATGACTGCAACATATCTAAAACATTTGCATGTATAATTTTGTCCTACATATATTAAACTGAATACTAAAACACTTAGAACCCCAATTATCTATGTGATTAATAAAACTTTATTTTACAACCATTATTGTTTTGAATTCACAATAATCTGCTGTTAATAGAAAATAATGAAAGTTCTTTTATTGATTAACTGTTATACATATTTCTGATATTTGGTTACACATGCAAATTATCGAATAAAACAAGTTTTAGCTGACAAAATGCTAAAAGTTCAAAATATCACATGTGCTTTTCAATAATTAATGTACTGTGTGTTTAAAGTCTTTCTCTTGTGAAATATTTAGTGGATTATTTCTTATGCACTTTTTTTCTCTGAAAAGCATCCAATATTTCACTTGGAGAAGGTCTTGGAGAAATGTCCAGAAGAAGCAAATGCATAACATACCAAATGAAGTCTTATAGGCAATGCATAATTCACATCAGAAAGCAAAGTTTTATTTAAAAAGCTCAGAGATTCATTTGTTGGCTAGAAATGGTATTTTTCTTTTCAGTTCAATGAACCTGAGAATTATTCCTAAAGCAATTTAGCGCCTTCCTCATCTGTTTCTAATTTCAGAGCTCTTTGACTATACATTACAGCGAATTGGTATTTAGCACACACACATATGATCTCTGGAGTGCGTACAACTTCTCTCTCATCTAGTGCATGCCTTCCACATCTGAATACTCAAACAGGTGCACTTTAAAAGAATAATAAGTACACACACATTTTACTATGGCAGAAATTTACTTCCTCCCTTTTATTTCACTAATCCATATGCCAAAATATATTAAACATAACATTGTAGGAGACAAAACAAACAATAACCTACAAGGAGGCTTTTAATTCTCCAACTGTTTAAACATTTTTATTCTGGGACAATTTTTGACAAGTCCCAAACAATTAACTAATCATCACTGACACATATTCCCTCTCTTCACCATTGGAGTCATTGGATCACGAAAAAAAATCATAGAACACATATTTGCCTTATCATTTATTTGGATAGATCACTTTTCCATGTGGCTTCTATTTTAAAAACGTTTTTACCAGACTATTTGCTGATTTCACTTTATACATGAGGCTTGCCCTGACCACTCTACTTAAGGTCGGCCCTCTTCCATTCCATCCCCTATACATTTTCTTTTTCTTTTTGCCTTCAATGTAGTGACATCCTAACATCCCATTCAGGTAAAGATCTATGTGGTATACATTGATATATCTCAAGCATCTAGCAGAGTGCCTGGCATATAGTTTATTGTTAGTGAATATTTGCTGAATAAATGAGTTTTCATTTGCCAATGAAAAAAACCGAGAAGACAGAAGTTAGCTTGGCTTATACAACTCAGAAGATTCTGCTTGTTTCCAAAGTCTCAGCCACCACCCTACCATACTTCCCTCAGTCAGGATGCTGAGCTTGCACCTGTTTATGCAGCCTGGAACTCCACTTGGGACAAACATGATTTTGCATTGCTATGGCACAACATTAAGAACAGACTGACAAGAGCAATGAATGCTGGCTTTCGAAAAAACTCAGTTCTGAGGAATTGTCTTTCTTAAGGGAATAAACAGAATAAAGTTTTCTTTGGATTAAAGCTTTTTTCATTTTCTTTTTTGTTTTTTATCATTCTCTTTGTTACATGCTGAATCTTGTTCCTCCAAAATGTATATGTTGAAATCTTAACCCCCAGTAGTACTGAATGTGATTGAATTTGAAGATAGGGTTTTTAAAGAGATAATTGAGGTCAAATAATTTCATATATGTCAGATTTTTCCTAATTCAGTTTCACTAGTCTCCTAATAAAAAGAGACAATTAGGCCTGGGTGTGGTGGAATATGCCTGTAATCCCAGCACTTTGGGAGGCAGAGGACTGCCAGAGCCCAGGGGTTCATGAGCCAACTGGGCAATCTGGCGAGACCTTGTCTCTACAACAAAAAACCTGGGCATGATGGTGCATGCCTGTAGTTCCAACTACTTGGAAGTCTGTGGCGGAAGTATCACCTGAGCCCGGCAGGTTGAGGCTGCGGTAAAAATGATCTTGCCACCACATTCCATCCTGGGCGACAGAGTGAGACTCCAAGTCAAAAACAAAACAAACAAACAAAAAAGACCCTTAGGACAACTTTATCTAGACAAGTAATGTAGAGAGAAAGTTTTCTTTTCTTGAAACGTGTTTGTGTATGTGTGTGTAGCCAGGAATTAAAATGAAATAAAAATACAAAAGCAATAAATCACATTAGTGATTTATTTTTAGCCACATTAATGTGAATTTGAAAAAAAAGGGGGGGAGGAAAGAGTTGCATGAAGAAATGCTTCCAAAAAGAGAGAACTTTATGGCTCAGAGAATTTTTTGTACAAAGAATGCTAGAATTGATGTAAAATTCTCGCTTTTTATAGACACAAGCTGTATCCCAGAATTGTCCAAAACCATTAGTAAGCTTATTCTTAAGGCAAATGTGCAAATCCCGGTTTATGTAGTCTAAATTGTTTGGAATTTAGACCAAAAAACACCTGTTTGGAAGGGAGTTTTTTTAAATTCACAGATATTGTTTAAAATTGCCAGTGCATTGTGATGATTTAAAAAAGACAATTTTAATGGACATTGCTATGCTTAAACTTTTCTTTTTTTTACAGTTAATATAACCCCTTATTTCTAACTTGGTTTCCACACTACACTAACTCTCTTATTTCTACTCATAGCTTGTTTCTTCCTCCATAGTAACACTTCCTGCTTTCTGTTTCAGAGTAACTGGAATAATTTTTCAAATAAAGCTTACTTTGTTTGTCTACATAGTATATTGCAGATTTTGCCAGCATAAAAATGAGGATGCAGTGGCTAGAATACTGACAAAGTTAAAGATGCCAAGGTACCTTTTGGTTCTGTAGAAAAATGTCCCTTTTTTTTCATGGAATCATTTTTTCCAAAGTAATTTTGCAAATTCCCAAGCATTGACATAGGCCATTGATTCATCTTATTGGACTCACTGAATGGTGACTTGGGAGAAATGTGTTGTGCAGAGAATTTGATTTGAAGCTCTCCTCCCAACTTGCTTGACAGGTAGGTGTTCTGGTTGCCCTCCTGTCTGTGTAGGAAATTTTCAGATGTCCCACGTGTTCCTCCACATCCTGCTGAAAGGAATTCTCAAAAATCATTTTGAAATAGAAGAGAGTCCACTTATTCTGTGTAATCCTGGGACAAAAGACAGAAGGGTTGAGAAGCCTGAGAACAAAGATGCATTGATGATAAAGTACTACCGTCCTTTGTGTTTATTAGTTGATAGACTCTAATATGCCAAGTGTTGCTCTAGTATTACATAGGATTGGATATTAAAAGGAATGTTAATCTAATATATATAATTATTAATAGACCATTGATATTAATTCTCATTGATATTAACATTAGTTACTAATATTACCACATTTAGTATTTGTCACCTCAGTATAAATATACTTCACTACTGCCATTATACAAATGGAGCACAAGCTGTAAAGCAATTTTCCGTAGGTACACAGCTAATAGGTGGCTAAAGTATAATTTAAAACAAAGCCACCTGTCTCTAGAACCTGTGCTATCAGCCTCTAGGCTAAGCAACCTGTCACAGACACACAGCCATTGCCCCCAAACAACCACACATTGCTCTAATTTGTAAAGTTGAAATGAGTACTGGAATTGGGCACACATTTCCCCTGCTTTTTTTTTTTTTTTTTAAGACAGTTCTCTTCTGTAACCTGTGTCTCTTCCTGTGATTTGGTCTCCCTTGTAGCCACTGAAACTCATTAAGTGGAATACCTGCCTGACTATGAAAAAATAAGGACCATCAATTATGGGATTATGTGAGAATCTGGGTGATAAGGTCTTTTAATATAGTTAGGTATTGTTGTTGTCATTATTTTTAAAATAAATTTGTAATGAAAAGAAAGTTGCCAGATGTCTTTCTGAGATTAGGAATTTTATTGGGTATAATTTAAACTCAAAACAAGAAGTGTTAGAATCTAGTCTTGCATATATTAAAAACTCATTTATTATTTCAGTGTTTTCAAAAACACCAAACTGACATTTTTTTTCTTCCTTGACATCCCTGATTCTAATCTGTTGCCACATAGGATTTCCTACCATTTTGATGGATTAATTTAAATATATTTGTGTCATTCTCTCCTGATTTCCATTCTGAGAATAAATGAAAAAAAAAAAAAAAGAACTCTTTTTTTTTTGTCTTTTCCCTCTGAGGATGAGGGTGAAAAGAGAAAAAAAATGTTAAAAGTCAAGATAGAATAGTTCACAGTTAGAAAAATGGAGCATAAGAAACTATCAAAGAATTGAGAAGTAGTGTCAAATAAACTTCTTTCAAGTAGAAGGAAAGTCCCCACAGCTGCAAAATAATGAAGAAAGTTAGCAGCTCTTAAGATCGAAACAGGTATACAGAATGGCTTTAGGATTACTTGTACAATTAGAACGAGGAGGAGTCAAAATATATTTTAGTTTTTTTTATTATGGACTCTGCTTTTTAAAAATTTATTTTATTAAAATATGAACAAATCGAGTAGTTTTTTATAGTATAGTTCAATAAAATTTTGAAGATATTTTATAATTCTTTTAGATAACACAGAATGTCAGATTGCCAAGAAATCAGTGATCTTAACTAGTTCTATTAGTATGGCAAAAGATATGGGTGATCACAAAGCAGGCAGAAACTTGGAGACATCTGAGATGCCTTCTGTTTCAAATTTCATCTGTCAGATTATAAGTGACACATGTGGGAGCAAAAGACACTTGTGGCCAGGCTTGGTGGCCCCAGTATGGGCAGAGTGAGACTCCAATTCCAAAAAAGAAAGATACTTGTAGGGTACTGTGATAGTTAAGTTTGTGTGTCAACTTGATTGAGCCATGGGGTTTCCGGACATTTGGTCAAAAATTATTCTGGGTGTTTCTGTGAAAAAAGCTTCTCGGTAAGAATAACCTCTGATTCAGCAAAGAAGCAGACTAAAATAGATTGCCTTCCTCTACATGTGTGGGACTCATTCAATCAGCTGAAATCCTGAATAGAACAGAAAAGCTTACCCTCCTGTGAGTACGAGAGCATTCTGCCTGCCTTACTGCCTTTGAGCTGCAACTTTGATTTATTCCTGACTTGGACCTACTTGGGTCTCCAGCTTGCCAACTACAGATCTTGGGACTTTTTAGCCTCCATAACTGCAAAAACAAGTATTTATAATAAATCTCTATCTAGCTAGCTATTTATGTCCTATTAACTCTAAACCCAGACTAATACAGGTATGAAGTAATTTATGTCAAAAATGAAACACCTCTCTTTTGTATCCCACTAATTACATGATTTAGAAGTACATAACTATGGTACAAGTACATAATGCAACTATGGTACAAGTACATAAGCATTTGACCATAGCCGTGTCTTAGTTTGCTTTCTAGGCTATTACATCAAGAACAATAGACATTATCTGATGAACAAATGCAACTGTGGTACAAGTACATAGGTAAGGTACAAGTCCTGCTAAAACTTTTTATTGACAAGACTTTTCCATTACCTCCATGATCTCTCTTACTAATAATTACCATTAATGTGTTTACCCAGAGATCTGAAGTGCATGTTTAAAGTAAAATTTGTCTTGTTTTACTCTTTCCTTTTGGGTGTGCCTATTAAGGGGATAAAATAGATCACAGAGCTGAAGCTAACCCTTCCTTCCTATTCTTCATTACACGGCAAGGGAGGAACTTATTACAAAATGCCATCCAGATCATGAAGGAGTACCATACACTGTATAGTTTTTCAGCTCAACTTTCTCTAATGTAGGAAAGATAGCACAGCCTTTCCCAGCTGAAGTGACAACCCAGTCAAATCTAAAGACTCCACTGATGGGCAGACTTTCATCAGCTGGAGAAGAGATTCATCATGGCAAGTACCAAAATGCTCATAGACAGTGATGGGTCCCTATGTGGTTTCAGAAGCATGTGGGGTACAAGAAACAGAGGCCTCAGAAGACGTTTTGAAGAGCTAGAAACACCACAGCAGTGCTGAGCGCTGAATGTCTTCTTTCCTTGGAACAGTTCAGGTACTTTGAATTTACATTTTATGTCCAGGAAAGCTAAGTATATTTATAAATAGAGATGAACACAAGCGTTTGACCATAGCCATGTCTTAGTTTGCTTTCTAGGCTGTTAAATCAAGAACAATAGACATTATCTGATGAATAAATGCAGTACATCTTTATTTTCTCTCCAACACACACACACACACACACACACACACACACACACACACACACAGTCTCTCTCTCTCTCTCTCCCTCTCTTTCTCATACACACACACACAAATAATACAACTATCACCATGAAAATATAAGTAAGTGATTAAGTAGAGTCATTGCTTCCTTCACACTGGGCAGAGGATAAGTTTTTCCAGCTCCTTACAATCCTCTCGCCTCAGTCTCCCAAAGTGTTGGTATTACAGGCTTGCACCAACATGCCTGGCCTCATTTTTGATGGAAATAAATATCGAAAATAGCTAGTCATTCATAATCATATATTTGAAGGTGGCAATTGCTACTATCAATAGTCGTATTTAGCAGTTAATTTACAATGGATGAGTCTTATAAAATTAAGCACAAACAGGCAAGAATATATATATATATATATAATGTTTGTGTGTTAAGAGGAACCTCTTGGGTAGCAAATAGTACCTTATTAGTATTACAGTGTTATCTCTACTTTCAATTTAAAAAATTTAGGTTTTTAGGTCAGGTCACCTTCACGAGTTTTTCATTTATTATCGTTTAGTATTGAAACTTGGCAAATGATATCAATTCCATTTAAACATGAATGCTATTTTAGAAATTAGAAATATGATGCTTCTGGGAATAATGGCTTCTTGAGCTCAAAATTTAACTAATATTGTTAAATACATCTGCATTGTGTGCCTCTAATTTCAACTTAAGACTATGACTGGACATGTCAAAGGAAGTGCCATATTTTCAGAGTCAGTATAAAAAAAATCATTTTATGTCGATTAAAAAATTATCATATGACTTAAAGGAGTGTTGAAGAATGTTATCTTACATATATAATAATATCACTCAAAATAATCCAGTTAACATTTCTTCCATGTAGATTCAGGATTTTGCATTGGAAAAGATCTTGTGAGGAAAATGCCTATACCTGAGTTTTTTCTTTCTTCTTGTACACATTCTAGATAATAAAGACAAATGCAAATGAATGTAATAAATACTAACAGTTCTGAAATTGTTTATTATAGTGCATATACATATGTAAGGTTCAACTTAAAAATAAAAATGAGGTAAACCCCTGCTTTCATCAAATAATTTTAGAGCTTTATTTTACAGGAAATATTTATTACATAAATTCAACATATTCAACCTAAGAAGCACACTAATATACTGTGAACTGTAAGTTTGCCAAAAGAGCCATTAATACAGCGGAAATGTACATGACTAAATACTGTGACATGTTTTTCTAAAAATGATCAATTTTTAAAGCTAATCTGACCTATTGTTTTAATATCATGAATCTATCTTATTATTGGGACTAAATGACAGTTGACATCCATGTGATTCTGATATTAAAATCATTGAAATGTAATTGTAAAAATTTTAAAATGCTAAAGCAACATTTTTTTTAACTAATGCCCAAAAGATGCAAAGTTCTTTCTCCATAAATTACTTTTAAAAATGCATTAAGATTACTGGAAGAGTTTTCTCTGGGATGCTTTAAAGAGTAATGTAATGATCTGGCTAAGACTTGCATCAGTGAAAGTCATAACTGCTCCATCACCACAGTTATGAGTGGACAAATACCACAGGCTCACAAGGTTTTCAACACAAGCCGTTACGTTTCCCTCACAATAAGTGAGTGTAGCAAAATTATCTAAAGTTCTCAGTGTATTAGCAATGTGTTGATGATTTTAATACTTTGAATGAAACCAGAATGGCAGAGTCTTTTTTACATTTTGAAGACTGGAGTCATATAACTTTATACCATGTCAGAAACCATATGGCATATCCAATTTTTTCTTAAATATTTATTGATTCAACAGAAAAAAAAAGATAAAAGAGAATACCAAAGAGAAAGTGAGAAGATAAAGTGATTCTTTTTTCTCAGATGCAAGAAGCTGAAACTTTTCATATGTAAAAAACTGAACTTATAATTGGAACATGAAAATATTATATTAATTCCATGTAATGACTGTTGTATTCTACGTAATAGCTATATTAGATTTAACAAACTAGAAGCTTTTATTTTTGATTTATCTGCCCTATTAATTGTTTATTATTAACATAATTCAGTATTAGTCCCTCAGTTCAGGAATAGGAAATGTTTAGTAATTGGAGTAAAAGTTGCATTTGAGATCAAGGCTACTTTTGCATGTTGATTGCAAGGCCAAGTCTCTCAAATGAATCTTTTGTAAAGTGAATCTCCCTTGATGCACATTATATTCGTCTGAAGCAGGAAGTGGGGGGAGGGGTTTAAAATATTCCAATGTTTAAGCCCCACCTCAATTAAATCAGTGAAGCCCAGTTTAGTTATTTGTTTTAAAATCCCAAGTAATTTAAAGTGCACTAAGAATTAAACAACATTGATTAGTGAATAAATTCAATTATAGGCAAACTTGGTTGTTTGCAGAAAAGGCTGGACATTAAAGACGGTATGAATAGTATTTACTGTATAAAAATAGCGTTACCAGAAATTTTAAACAGAAAAAAACACTTAATTTTTTTCCCAACAATGTATTGTCCCACAGATGAAAGATTTTGAATATTATAGCAAGTGGGAAAATAACAGATCATTAAGATAAATACTACAAGGAAAATAAAGGATTCCTTTACTTTCATTTTTTCTCTATCTGAGTCATCCACACATCTTTTTGTAGTTGCAGTTTGCGCTATTATAGAATTAAATTTTTCACAGGATGTAGAATAATAAATCCTTATCATAAAGTTATGGAATTAAACTCTAATGTGGCCCTGTGTTCATTTTTTAAAATTTCCCCTTTACTTTCTCTCCTTTAGAAATAAATGTCTATTTCTAATAAATAAGCCACAGCAGGAAGGATTTAATGTAAAAAGGGAATTCACATGCATTGAAAGATTTGCATGCTCTAAGCACAAGTATAGTGCCCAAAGCATCATATTAACATACAGAGAATATCTACAATTGGGATGTGTTTATAGGTAAAATAAAACATCACTTTCATATTCTCATGAGAGTTGAGAATAAAGTGAAAACCTCATGAAATAGGTGTTCTATGAGATTTAAAGATTATGTAAGATTCTTTTGATGGCAAGACATGACACTCTGACAGGGCTGGATGAAAGGCAGAGAACTCTTACTTCCATTTCTGTCTCTGGCTGAGAGAAGGTTGCCATATGATGCCATGCAAAGGGTTGCACACAGAGACTGGATAACAGCAAGCTGGAGCTTACAAGATGACTACTGCATGGCCAGTGGGGTGGGGTTAACTAGGTTTCCTGAGCTACCTCTAGATTGGATAATTAGATAATTTCATAGCTCTGAGGCAAATGAGTCTGTACCAACTTATCTGGTACCTGGCCCCAAAGAATGGACCCTCAATAAGAGAGGTGGTTGGGGTGTATGCATAGAGTTCCCTTGAGAGTAGCAGCTTGATAAGGGCAGTGATTGAAGATGGGGGATTATCAAATTACTGGTTAAAGGAATCTGAGCGTTTTTAACCATGACTTCAAAACTGGATCAAAGCAGCACTTCTGAAATACATTTTAAAATTGACCTCTTTGATGTTTTGACATCAGCTTTGGGCTCTGTTATTTGGGGTATTTGAGTCCTGGACACTAGAGGAGAATTTCAGAGAGTAGAGCATGAGTTGTCCTAAAGTGGAATGAAGAAAACATTTTCTTATGACAGTAAAGCAAAAGAAACCAAGTAAAAGCATGGGTCATTGCTGAAGGCCAGATTGCAGTACACTCCCATTTGTTTTGTGTCATCCAAGAAAATAAATCAATCATGGCAGGGACCTTCAGTAATATTTTAGCTGAATTATGGAGTGTGCTAAATGTGTGGTCTGTTTATTTTGGTGACATTAGAAACATCTCCTTGACTAGTACATAATCAAGAACCAATCTATTGTCAGAAATTATTTTTGTTAGATTCTCTGGCCTTGATTATTTGTTGCACTTGGAAATACAAGATACTGGACACAGACATTTGTAGGTTAGCATCAATGAGTTTTGATTGCTGTTTTAGAAAGATGGACCCTGTGGCAGTTCTCACAATCCCAAAGTGGTGAAGAGTTCCAATATTATATATATGAACTCAGCACATCAATGATGTTTATCCTGGGTAGGGGAAGAATGAGTATCCTTTATATAAATGAGAGAATCAAGATCAAGAAAGGTTGAAAGGCATCAATGCAGTTTGTGGCTTGGAAGTGCTGAAAGGGCCAAGCAGAGGATGAGTGTCTTTGTTGATTATGTCACAATTTAGCCCTGTGTTGTAATCTTTAGATGGGAACAGCATACCTTGTTACCTCAATTTAGGTAAATGGAAATTAATAGAGTTGTCCTTTAGTAGCTATGTGCTGTGTATTTTTTTTTTTAAAGTTGGGATCTCATTCTGTCATCCAGTCTGGAGTGCTGTGACATGATCACAGCTCACTGCGGTTTTGAACAACTGGGCCATGCAATCCTTCTGCCTGTTTCTCAAGTAGCTGGGATTATAGGCATGTGACACCAAACCTGGTTAATTTTTTAAAAAAAATTTTGTAGAGACAATATCTTGCTATGTTGCCTAGGTTGGTCTCAAACACCTGGGCTCAAGCAATCCTCCTGCCTCAGCCTCCCCAAATTCTGGGATTATAGTTGTGAGCCACCATGCCTTTCTTGTGATATGTACTGAATAAACACAAGAGTGTTTGCCACTTGCCATGAGGGGACACCCCAGCTACGGGGAAGTGGCAGTTTGGAAGAAGTTTTAATTGTCCAATATTTTCCATTTCCAGGAGACATATCAACAGAATAAAAATGGGATATATGGAAGCAGACTTATGGGAAATCTACCAATTATTGATAGTCAATGTAGGAGAGAAGGGTTCAGTTAAATGTATGCATATGTTGGATGTCTGTGTAAATTATCCAAGGGAGTGGGTTTTATTTTTCATGTCATCTTTTGGGAAGGTAAGAGGCATAAGTTCTATTCAGATGGAGAAACCAAAGTATTTCTAACCTAGTAAAATTTCAGGTTCTAGGTTCTGTTTTTGATCAGTCATCCTTCTTTTCTGGTCAGTCATCCCAGTCATTCAGCCTTCTGGGGTGGTGAGGAGACAAACTCTTAGGCAGCTGTTCTCATTCTAAGGCCTCCCAGTTTACCTCCGAGGGGTAGGGATTCATACTCAGTAGAGCTAACCTTGCCTCCTTCTGAGACAAGACAGTTGGCTCCTAGAATGAAGTATTAGACCCTTAGCATGTTGATATGAAGCAATACTTAGTACCATGCACACTGGCCTGCGGTTTTACACCGTTTGAGTAATTCGGTCACATGAGATGTTTTAGGGGATTCGGGAAGAATGTGTTCATTCCTTTGCCCCCCTCTGAATTAAACAGTGGGCCATTAGTTTCTGTAGGTGTGATCTATGATATCTTTAAGAGTCTGGGGAGCCCAAAGTTTGCTAGCAACAGCAGCGAGGTATGCAGAATCAAGGAAAATGAGTGAGATTTTTATTCACACCTGAAAAATACTTATAAGACCAGGTTGTTATTTCTCTATTATGGGGAGTCACAGTATTGAAATGTTATATTATGTTATAATCGATGCTCTTGATTCTATTATTCCAGCCATTTCACTACGTCAGTGAAGCTTTCATTAATACCACGGATTTGAAAAAATGCTATGTATTTTATTTTCACTTTGATCTTTTAAAACCTTAGTATTCTCTTCTCAGGATTCCAAAGGTCCAGAAAGTAGATAATGCAAGGAAAAAGAAGCATTTTTATAACCTTATTTGTTTGTTAAATACCAAAATAATAGGCAATATATCCTGTGTGAGTAATTGTCTCATATCAGATGACTTCCTTAACAAGGCATCATCTGAAACAAGGGTTCTGCCGCAAATAACAATTAATTCCAACAACAAAGAAGTGACCGTTTCCTGGGATAGGCCTCTGCCAAACACAGGCTGTGACCAGACACACACAGGAGCTCAATTCCTGGAAATTGTGACTCAAATAACCTTCGATTGCTTCGATTGCTCTAAGGTGAGCCACACTTGGGATTATATCTCAACCCTGATTAGTGAGTTAGCACTGTTTATTTTGAATATGGAGATGCTGAAATATATGGATAAGAAGAGATGTGGCAACACCAACAGACACAGTGGCAAACACAAGCTCAAGTTCACCAACAGGCAGTAGTTCTTCTCTCAAGCTGTTTTTGGCATGGTCTGGACTCAAATAGTAAGTGAAAAGCAATCTGCTCAAGAGCTATTCAGCATCAGTAGTCATGGCCATGTCATTCTGGTCACCTCACTAAATGTTTTACAAGATTTAGAGAGTCTTTGGATGGCAGGATACAACACGCTGACACTTGGATAGATGAAAGGAAGAACTCTTTGATACTCGCATTTTAAAATGAAAGGAAACTGCCAGTTGCACCTGGGAGCAGGTGTACCAGGAACAACGATTTAGAGAAGGCAGCTTTTATCAGGCAAGCTGGTTGGGCCTACTAGGTTTCCCAAACTCTCTGTGTATTGACTGATTTGAGTAATTCCATCAGGGGATGGGAGCTGTCCATAATTGCCTGGTACCTGAACTCAGAACATGGGACCCTGATGAGAGAAGTGACTGGGGTGTATGCAAAGTGAGCCTTTGGTAGTGGGATCCTGAAAAGCAGAGTGATGGAAGTGGTGACTTAGAGAATTGCTTATGAAAGAGAATTTCATGACTTCAAAGGTGGCCCAAGACAGCACTTGTGAAATTTTGTTTTATAATAGGTACCCTGGGTTCCATTATTCCATGTACTCCAATATATCAGTGAAGTTTTCATGAATACCACATAGTAGAAAAACATGCTATATATTTTATTCCTTCTTTGATTTTTAAAATGTTGGTTTCCTCTTCTCAGGATTCAAAAGATCCAGAAGGTAAATAATGTGAGGGAAAAAAGGAGCATTTTTTCCCCTACCTTTATTTGTTTTTATTTTGTTTGTTATTTTAGATTCAGGGGGTACATATGTGTGTTCATTACATGGACATATCGTGTAGTGGTTGGGACTGAGTCTTAGGTGGTCCATTCCCCATATAGTGAACGTTGTATTAAACATCAGAATAATAGGTCATTTCTCTGTCTGAGGGATTACATATCAAAATTTGGATTTTGCTTAGTGTTTTACCATATTTATTCTTTGAGTTGGTATAAACTTACGTAGCTTTTCTTTGAGTGCTAACTAATTTGGGTTTATTTATTGAATTCTGTCAGAATCAAAATTCACACAATTTTATTTGGTTTCCTTCTTTTAGGAATACTACTTTCCTGTATTCTTTGGAATAAAATAATATTATATTTCAGGTTTACAAATGACCTTGGATATCAAATATTACAACACTCTTACATTTACGTGATGAAATTTTTGCATGGCTCATCATTTATTCACTCACGTTATATGGCCTATTATATTGCATGTTTATACCAGCACTATTCACCATGACCCAAAAAGTGGAAAAAACTTAAATGTCCAGCACTGAGTGAATGGATAAACAAACTGTAGTATATTCAAATGATATATGTATTATTCAGCAATAAAAAGTAATGAAGTACTAACTAATACATGTAACAACATAAATGGGCCTCAAAAACATTACACTAAGAAAAAGGGTCAGACAAAAAGATTACATATTGTATGGTACCATTTATTTGAAATGTCAAGAATAGGAAACTATGTAAGACAAAAAGTAAATTAGTGGTTCCTAAGGCTGATGGTTGAAAAGAGGAGTGACTGTAAAATGACAGGAAATTTCTTTTTGTGGTACATAAATGTGCTAAAATTAGATTGTGGTGATAGTTGCAAAACTCTGTAAATTCACTAACATCATTGAATTATACCCCCAAAATGGGTAACTTGTTTGCTATATAAATTACATCTTAAGTTGTTAAAAAAGAATTATGGCCCACTATGTCCTTTATCAAAATTAATAAGACTACACAAAATAAATGATAATTAACTAAATTATAGAAATAGTAAACCATAATAAACAATAGTAAGCAAAAACAGGCATGATACCTGCTTTACTGGGACTTTTAAGTCCACTTGAGAAGACATATTTGTATCAAATATTATTATAAATGAATCCCAAATGACCATTATGACACAAGTCAGGGGATCAATAAAATCAAGGGATATTTGCAACAAGATCTAGAAGACAGAAAATAACCAGGCTGAAAGGAAAAGATGAGTATTCCAAATATAGAAGGAATTGAATCCTGCAATGCACATTTACAATATTGGACTACAACATCTAGAATGCAGAGACTGGAAGGAGATGAATCTGAAGAGTAAGATAAAATCCAAACCACATTGAAAAAATTGTTTCACATTATATTAGGTTTCATCTGAAATAATTGCAATATTTAAATAGAGACAATAACATTATCTAGACTTGTGTTTTTAAAAGATCATCACTGCAATGTTGAAAACACATTTCAAGGATGCCAGAGAGAGAAGAATGCTGCACAATTAGGGGATGATTGTAGCAGTTCAGGAAAGAGATGTTGTGGTCTTTTTACCAGTGTGACAGACTTGCAGATGGCAGAAATGGCCAGATATGTAACTTTTTAGAAAGTAGAATTGGTGGGTCTTGCTGATTGATCAGACACTTATCAAAGGAGGAGGAGTCATAGGTAACCCCAGGTTTCTTGCTTGAGAAGCAGGTTGTGCATTGGTGGCATCCCCTGGGATCAGGGACAGTGGAAGAGAATCAAGTTGGAAAGGAAGATTATATATTTTCTTCAGTGTTTGTTGAGTTCAAAAAATCTTAAGTTTCTGTTCTCTATGTAGTATTTTGATGTCAAAAACAAGTTTGAAAAATTTTGCATATATATACCAGACTTTCTTATGTGTATATGAGAATTGTATTAACATATGTTTTTAAAAAAATCATGCTACTCTCACTAGCACTTGCTAATATGATGCTTACACAAACAACAACAACAACAAATAAATAATTTCATGAAACATTTTGAAAGAACAAGTGAAAGGACACTAAAAAAAAATTAGGGTCTTCTACCTTACCTTTGTGATCTCCCAGGTCTTTTTTCTTCTGTCCTGCTATTTCCATCTCCTGTGTCTGCCTGCCTCACTATCTTTGCTTCAGAAAATAATAATAATAATAATAATGATAATAATAATAATAATAATAATGACTTGTAGCTTCCTAAAATACACCATGGCACTTCTTATCTAAGTGTTATTTTTTCCTCCTGTGACATTGGTCTTCCTAATTCCCAACTTTTCTTATCTTGTTGATGTGTATCCTGTAAGATTAAGCAGAGGCATACATGCATTTCAGGGAGCTGAGTTAGAATACTTCCCATCCTTTCAACCATTGCACTCCATCTGTTCTTTCACAATACTACACTTATTACAGAGTTTTATAATAATCCATTTCCATTTCCATTGGCTTCACTATTCTGATAGCACCTTGTGTCTTATTCAGGTTTGTATTGTCAATATTTAGCACAGTAACTGTTAGAGTTGAGTCGCTAAATGAAATCTCCAAAAAACACTCTTCTCCACTACCTAATTTTGAAGAGATTGAAAAACAAAACTAAGATAAGGGGTCATTATCTTTATTATCAACAAAGCTCAAGTTGTTGGATGCTTATATTTACTGGCAGATGGACTCACTAATGCCAAATTTCTAAATGAGGCAGAAATATCATTCAGTCATAGGAAACACTGGAGTGCAGCAGATCATTGTAAACAGTGTAGAAGGAATGAAGTAAGCTGGCACTATATTAATTGAACTTCATTCACAGAATGAAAAGACCACGAGTGGGAGGGCGCATTTTTTATTAGCAGGACTCAACAACTGTGTTGTATAATTGAAAAGAAAACAGTGAAATTTACCTTGAGGAAAAAGAGAAGACATACCGTGGGGAAGAAGAACAAGGGTACTGGAAAAGAAAGATACAAGGACACCATCCACATTTCATTCCAATAGGTGCTATGAATTTAAAATAGGTATTAGCACATTAAATATTAATTTCCTAAAATGACTTTCATTCCCTACATAAATTGAATTTCTTCAGTGGTCACTCATGTATAGCAAATGTAACCTTCCAGCTGGCTTATGCTTAAATTACTTCCTTTTAGGCTTCACTGTTTTATGTTTTATTTTTCCTCCCTAACAAACATCCTTGGTATCTGTGAACCAATAGGGAATTATATTAACAATAAATTAGGTACAAAAGCTTAAAATTATGAACACAGCAACTTATAAGTTGCTTAGCAACAATCTAGTATACTAAAGCTTAATTTTGGATCAGTCACTCTGAAGGAATGGCAGAATTAATTTTTCTATTGCAGTTATATCTTGAAAGATTACCAGATCTATATTTTTTTCTTCTGTTATCTTTCATAGATTTATTTAAGTATCATTTTAGTTTTTATATTTCACAATACTTCTCAGTTAAAAAATAAAAGAAATCTCATTGTAATTGACTGAAACATTTAGGCAAAATCAGCTCAGTTGTGAAGAAAACATTGTAAAATATGACATTTTCCTATTGATGAATTTGGAAACTGGAGGTGATGTCAAGAAACAGTTCACTGAGGGTTGTTCTTATGTTATTTTCTACACAACCACAAGTTTAACATCCTACATGAACATATGTTCTGAAAAGATTCACTTCTACTCTTTTGCAAACTGGAGGCAGACATTGCTCAGAAAACCAAGGGAAGTTAGAGACATTAGTCCAAACTCACTATCTTAATTGCCAAAACTGCATCTACCAGAGCAAACTGTCTTCTTGAATTTGAATGATGGATACAAAAGGAAATTTTTTTCTCTTTGTTACTGTCACCAAAATATTAAATGGATTAAAAAACAACACCATTAATCCCTTCCCCATCCCTCCCCCCCATAGTTTCCCACCACTGTCAGCCTAAAAGAGACATATTTGTGTACCTAACCTTTAACTGTACCCCTCAATATCACAATAAAAAAATATTGTGTATATATTAAAAAAAAACAAACAACAACACCATATTAAATTTTGAATCAGCTTTAATTTTTATGATAGTCTCTAAGAAAATTTCTATGGCATTTCTAAGGTAGCATTAGAAAACCATTAAAATATGAATAAAAGGGAATTTATGTTTCTTTTACTCTTATTAAAAAAGACATATGCACATATATATTAAATAAATGTAAAATAGCATTTGAAGCACCTAAAATATGTTGTTGGAATGATTCTGCTGCAGAATGCTTAGAGTAGCACGAAAGTTTGGGTGAAGACAATTTCTAGGTATAAGTCTAGGTTTTCAACTTGAATACACTGTTTTGTTTTGTTTTTTTGTAAAGTGTGTAAAATTTTTACACACTGATGCCAAGAAAAAAATAAAGAGTAACTGGCTGCCCCAGTGGTGGACTGTAAAAAAGAAAATGTGCTACCTGTATACATGGAACACTACACTACACAGTCATAAAAAGAACAAAATTATGTCCTATGCAGAAACTTGGTTGCAACTGGAGGCCATTATTCTAAACAAATTAATGAAGAAACAGGAAACCAAATACTGCATGTTCTCATTTATATGTGGGATCTAAACATTGGGTACACATAGACATAAAATAAAAACAATAAACACTAGGTATTCTTAAAGTGGAAAGAAGGGAGAGGGATGAGAGTTGGAAAACTACCTTTTGAGTACCATGTTCATTACTTGAATGGTGGGTTTAGTAGAAGTCCACACCTCACCATCACACAATATACCTATGTAACTACCCTGCACATGTATCCTCTGAAGTAAACATTTAAAATGACAATAATACAAAAAAATTGAACTCCTGGCTAAAACATAACTTGGAAGTGCACAAATGTTGAGATTCCACTATCACAGAGTACAGGGATCTGTTGAAAGTGCAAATGTCTCTCTCTTTTTTTTTTTTTTTTTTTGAGTTGGAGTCTCTCACTCTGTTGCCCAGACTGCAGTGCAGTGGCGGCTCCCGACCACCGCAGCCTCGACCTGCTGGACTCCCGCGATCCTTCCGCCTCAGCCTTCCAAGTAGCTGGAACTACAGGCGCGCACTATCATGCCCAGCTGATTTTTGATTTATTGTAGAGATGAGATCTCACCAAGTTGCCCAAGAGGGTCTCGAACCCGCGGGCTCAGGCAATCTACTCATCTCAGCCTCCCAAAGCGCTGGGATTATAGGCTGAGCCACTGAGCCCAGCTGCAAATGTCTCTCTTTAAGGGACTTACTCAGAAAAGAAGGCAATATCACTGGAGCCCAGCAGGTCGAGGCTGCGGTGGCCGGGAGCGGCCACTGCACTCCAGTCTGGGCAACTGAGTGAGACTCCAACTCAAAAAAAAAAAACAAAAAACAAAAAAACTAAAACACTGCTAAATACACAGCAAATTTTATCTGCCAAATATATCGATCTTTTTTCCATTGGATATAAAGTTTCAGCTGTTCCCCAACAACCTTTAGAATCTAGTATAAACTACTGTAAAAATGGTGTTCTTTTAAAGTGGGAGCTGTGTGGTCTTTCTATAACAGGTTGTAATATTTAATATGCTTTTCTAAAAATAGGTGAAAGTTTTATTTTATTTATATTAACTCATCTTTGTTGGAACTTTTTCTTAACTAAAGCTTAGCACATTTAGTTTAAGTTTTATAGGTTTCTGATTTTTATAAATGCAACTTAATGTTCTACTTGTAAAATCATAAACCATAAAAAAAGAAAGAAAAGTAGAAATCAGTAATCACAAATGAAATATACAAAGATGACCACATAAACACTTACTAGAAAATCCAACTTGTTGAAAATATGCTCAGCCTCACTAATCATCAAAAAAATACAAATTAAAACCACACTGGGATACCTTCTAACTCCAGTCAGGATGGCCATCATCAATAATTCAAAAGACAACAGATGCTAGAGAGGATGTGGGGAAAAGGGAACACTTCTACACTGTTAGTGGGAGTGTGACTAGTACAACCACTGTGGAAAACAGTGTGGCAATTCCTAAAAGATCTAAAAATTGACCTTCCATATGATTCAGCAATCCCCCTTCTGGGAAAATAACTAGAGGAACTCAAATCACTCTATGGAAAAGACATCTGCACAACACGTGTTTATTGTGCAGTATTCACAATAGCAAAAACACGGAGCCAACTGTGCTGCCCATCAAAAGTGGTCTGGATAAAAAAAATATGGTGCACATACATGATGGAATATTTTGCAGCCATAAATAAAAGGACAAAATTATGAATTTCGCAGCAACTTGGATAGATTTAGAGTCCATGATAATAAATGATCTATCACAGCAACAAAGAACTGAATACCACATGTTCTCACTCATAAGTGGACCTTGAACAATTATCATAATACTATGAAAAAGGGATTGTCAGTGGTGGGAAACTGCCTGGGGAGGTGGGGCACACTGCATCAATAAGGGTACCTGATCTCAAACTAGGTGAAGTGGGGACCAAAGTGAGGCCCAAACATGACTTGTACAATGACCATTTGTATACCTAATCCTGAATTGTACCCCACATTCTTAAAATAAAATTTTCAACAAGAAGCACTACAAAAGAAAATAGAAAAGAAAACGAAAATCTAGCTTGGTTTGCCTATGTTTAAAAATTGATACTTTTACATTATTTCAAATGATCATACACAAAATTTTGGTAGTATTTTCTACTTAATTAATAATGCACATTCTTCCTATCAAAAAGTAATCATGTTAAGAATCAATTTAATTGTCACAAATTATGCCACTATGTAGAGATATCAATCCACTATTTTTGACATAAATCCTATTTTCAATATTTTATTATTTTAAATAGTATTGAATCTGATTAATTGATCTTAATTTTTTTGTTTTGAAATAAATTTAGACTTACCAAAAATGAAAACCAGTTTGGTGTTCCCAGAAGTCTTTTACCTAAATTTCTCTAATTTTAAGTCTTAAACAATCATACAACAATATCAAAACCAGAATATGGACACCGATATCACATTAGCTAATCTACAATATGTACTCAGATTTCACCACTTGTCCCACTGACGTCCTTTTTATGGTGCAGATCCAATCCAGAACTCCACCTTGCATCTGAGTTCATGGCTCCTCACTGTCCTCCAATTTGTGACAGTTATTCAAAATTGTATTGTCTTTCATGACTTTGACACTTTTAAAGAATACTGGTTAGTTATTTTTCAGACTGCACCTCAATTTCAATTTTCATATTTTCTCATTATTACATTGAGTTTATGCATTGGAGGAAGAGCACTACAGAAGAGATTTCTGTCAAGTTTCTACATTGTAAAGTTACTATGTTCTCTTTGTCACGAGTAAGTATCTTGTGTAGAGATTTTGACACTGCATGTAAGTTATTTCTCATCATACTTTAGTCCAATAATTTTAGCATACCCTGATTCTTCTTGTCAGCAAAAATATTATCGAAATTTTTGTCTAATGGTGATTATCTATTCCATCCTTCCTCTTAAATTTATTAATTGGACTTCATCTGTAAGAAAGAGTTTTTCCCTCTTCCATACTAATTCCTTTGATTATTTTCTTACAAATTCATAGATATACATGACAAAGAACACAAAATTTTTATTTTATTGTTTACAATGCAATATTATTTCTTATGTTGCCAAAATTATTCCAGGTTTGTGCCACTGGCAGTTTCTTCAAGTGACCTCTGTGCCTTTTCAATAAATAAGTCTCCATCATCTTAAGAACATTTCCTTACTCTGATACCAAAATATTTTGGACCCATCTTATATATTCTCTGCCCCAACTCTAGAATCACCACAAATTTCATCAAACTGAGTTCTGGGGCTAAACGTGCTCATTGCTATTACTGTGTCATTACTGCTAGACCCTGTCAGCAGACTGAGCTAGGAAATAAAGCTATGTATACTAACATAAACTTTTCCATGAATCTGTAGGTATTTTTAATCATCAATTTGTATATGCATATGTATTTAAAATCATGAAGTCATACTGATGCCTCAAATTCTAATCTAATACCACAGAATCCATCCTAGTCTTCTTCTTTTTTTTATTTGTAAATTCTTTTCTGTACTGTGATCTGTGATAAACTTGACTCTCATTATCCACAATATATATACTTTTTTTTTCAGTCTTAGTAAGCACATAGTTTCAGAATCACTAACCAAACCCCTTTTTGAAACACATTTACTGACCAAAATAAGATCTCTAAGAGTAATTCTTCTTACCTTTAGAATTCTAGTATGCAAATATTGTTTTCCAAAATTGCTAAGGTTAATTCTTTTTTTATTACCTACCACAGAGTGGTTATATTATTTATTATTCATTCATTTATTAGTGTTTCTCTTCTATTTTAGTTTTTCCTTATACTCTGTTGTTTTCAGTAATTTCTTTACTTTTTGTATATGTAAAACTTTATCAGAGGTCTATATGAAAAAACTATCCCAAAAGGTATATTCAGAATAGTGTAGTTACCATTCATTTTCATAAATCCATTCTTACATCTCCATTTGTTCCACTGCATTCCCTTGGACCCCCATAAGTAGCTAATCTTATTAGCGTCTGGTTTATCTTTTCTGCATTTCTTTTGGACAAATGTAATGGGTAGCATGCAAGAGACATTTTCTGGCATTTTGTTTTTCATCTAACAACGTATCGTGGCATTCACTTCACATCAGGTCATAAGTTATTTTCTTATTCTTTGATACAGCTGTATAATACTCCACGTTATAGATTGTTACAGGTGATGAAGCCACTACCCAAGTATGTGCATTTAGTTTTTTTCTAATATCTGGCAATTGCTTACAGTGTTAAAATGAATAGTCTTGTGAATATATATTTTTATATTTTTAGAGGTGTATCTTCAAGGAAGATACTTAGAAGTGATACTGCTTGGTCAAAAGCTGATTTTAAAAAAATTCTAAATCTCCTAAAAGCTGCATTGCTTCATTTCTGGATCAAGTATACATTTTTTAAGGTGTCTGATACTCATAAGTAAATCCCAACCTTTCTGAAAGCCATATATGTCTCGGTTTGATATTGAATAGCTTAAATGAAAAGAAAAATACAGACTACAAGGAAGTCACTACAGAAAATATGATGTTGCTGAAAAGATTTCAGGGTTAAGTTGGTAGAATTGAAAATATAGAAGGAGAGATTAATATAAGAGTGATAGGACTTTTGGTTTCAAAATGGCAATGTACAAGAAGCTGGATTCATCACAACCCTCCTCTCCCAGAGAAGTCCAAAAACAACTATATAACGTCAAGATTATCATCAGCAATATTACAAAACTCATATATGAGGATGAGACAGTTTCTGGAGTCAAAGAAAAGTGAAAAAACTTCAAGCAGATGGTAAGAGAATCAGACTTCCACATCTGTAACATCATTTTTCCCGTTCTGTCTGGCACCACATGAAGAAGTGAGATTGATGTGGGCACTCAGCTTCCCTGCCATTTTGGGTTTCCTGGCAGTAGACATGTTTTTGCTTTAACCCACAGGAAAAATTTGATTGCCAGAGGGGAAAAGTATCTTTATGAACAGGCAGAGACAAAGGAGGAAGGCAGAACTACCATCCAAGTCCAAAAACTTTGCTCTGTAACTGGGTCAAAGGAGATAACAAATCAGAGTGACTGTTCAGGCAGGACCACACTGCAGGAGGCATATTACGCAGGTTCCCTGTGCGAGAACCCATAGCCAACCTTCCCCCACTACCAGAATATCATCCCCTTTGGGACCTGTCTCATTCAGAATAAGCAATTATTCAATAGTTTGCTAGTGCAAAAATGGACTAGGGCTCAAGGCACCACCTAGAACAGAAGGGAATCTCTAAGCAGTAAAGAATCTCTAAGCAAATATATACAGAAAAAACTAACCCAAGTCAGACAGAAAAAGCAGGATGAGAAAAGAAACAAATAACATATAAAATATACCAATTTGTCTGACACCAAACTTCTCAATGGAATGCATCTGACCAGAAAAAAAAAGAAACACTGCCATCCAAAAATATTGTATCCAGTAGTTATCCTTCAAATAAGAAAGACAGATGCAGTTTTTTTCAGAAGTACAAATGCTGAAAGAATTAATTACCACTGGACCTATCTTACAATAAATGCTAACAGGTGTTTTCCTTTTTTTTTTTTTTTGCCATTTCTTTCTTTTTCTTTCTTTTTTTTTTATTAATCAGTATTTTTTATTATCATATTGTGGGGTACAGTTAAGGATCAGGTATACAAATATGCTTTGTTCAGACACCCTTGGTGATAAGAGGTGTCTCCCCGTCCCCAGACAGATATTGAGTATCATTAATCCCTTCGCCCCTACCCTCCCCTCCCCGTAATTTCCCACCACTCTCAGTCATTTTCTTATAGTATTACGCTGGATGTTCAAGGTTCACTATATGAGTGAGAACATGTGATACTCCAACCTTTGTTTCTGTGAGAGGTCACTCAGTATTATAGATTCTATTTCCATCCAAGTTGCTGTGAAATCCATGATTTTGCTCTTTTTTATGGCTGTGTAGTATTCCATTGTGTACATGTACCATATTTTTTTAATCCAGTCCTCTTTTGATGGACAACATGGTTGCTTCCATGTTCTTGCAATTGTGAACAATGCTGTGATAAACATACGTGTGCAGGTATCTTTTTTATAGAGTGATTTGAGTTCTTCAGGGTATATTCCCAGTAGGGGGATTGCAGGGTCATATGGGAGGTTGACATTTAGGGCTTTTAGAAATCGCCATACTGTTTTCCGAAGGACATACCCTCATGGAAATTGGAACTGGCATCCAATTCCTGAACAAAACCCGAAACCCACAGGAGTTTTCTTAATATGAAAGAAAAAAAAAACATGCAAAAATAAAACACCTAAAAAATTCCACAGGTAAAATTGACTACACAAGCCCAGGATACTCAAATACTGTAATTGTGGTATGCAATCTACACGTAAGTCTAGTATGGAGTCCAAAAGACAAAAGACAAATATACTAAAATAATAATTATAGC
>CAUYQG010038255.1:0-17459 GCA_963574415.1 Tarsius wallacei | reverse complement strand
GGTGGCTCAGCCTGTAATCCCGTGCTTTGGGAGGCTGAGGTGAGTGAATTGCCTGAGCCTGCGGGTTCGAGACCCGCCTGGGCAACTTGGCGAAACCTCATCTCTACAATAAATTAAAAAATCAGCCGGGCATGGTAGCGCGTGCCTGTAATTCCGGCTACTTGGAAGGCTGAGGCGGAAGGATCGTCAGAGCCCAGCAGATCGAGGCTGCGGTGGCCAGGAGCGGCCACTGTACTCCAGTCTGGATGACAGAGTGAGACTCCGACTCAAAAAAAAAAAAAAAGAATCAACCATTTCCCAAAAAGCCTTGGTTTCTTTCTTTTTTTTTCTTTTGAGGCATAGTCTCACTCTGTTGCCCAGGCTGGAGTGCAGTGGCATGCTCACAGTCACCACAGCCTCAATCTGCTAGGATCAGGGGATCCTTCTGCCTCAGCTTCCCAAATAGCTGGAACTATAGGTGCGTGCCACCACAGCTGGCTAATTTTTTGATTTATTGTAGAGACGAGGTCTCGCCAAGTTGCCCAGGCTGGTCTCGAACCTCTGGACTCAGGCAATCCTCTTGCCTCTGCCTCCCAAAATGCTGGGATTAGAGGTATGAGCTACTGCGCCCTGCCGAGCCTTGATTTAATAAGGAAAAGCATTTAAAAATCTAAGATCTGGCCACTAGATATGGTCATTGTATATCACTGCTCCTAGGCCCTTTTAGTAAACAGATCTAGGATATATAAATATGAACACATCTATCTATTTCTATATCTACATTATCTATCAACTGATCTATCCCTCTAGCTTAAAACTCAGAAAAAAACTATCATATATTTACTTTTTTACTGAATCCCAAACTACAAGATGCCATTTCAAAATTGCTACGCTCTTATCACTGTAAAAAACAAATCTACTAAGAAGAGCTCAAAACTCTATTGCATTTCTTTCTTTAGATTAAGGGTATACAATGAAAGTGCTATGCGCAAAAGTCACTTGATTAGTACCTTCAGCCCACCTTCAGTGTTATTCTGTACTTTGTGGACTAAATTTTTTGAATATATAAGATATTTATATTGTTCCAAAAGTCAAAACTACATAAAAAGACTCCCCCTGCCACCCGAAGTATCCTTTCCACTCCATCTGTGTGTTATCAATATCCATCCTGTGGGTTATCAATTTCATTAATTTCTGATTTGTCTTTACTATATTTTTTTTTTTGCAAAAATGAGCAGACATGGAGTCTCTTAGTTTCCTTTCTCTTCTTTCTGACATAAAAAATAGCACACTGTATATACTATCTCTACTTATACATAAGAAATCGCTCTATACCAATTTATAAAGATTTTCCTCATTTTTCTTTGCGGCTACACAGTACTCCATTATGTAAACGTTAACTCAACAAATTTCCTGTTTGGACATTTCAAGTATTCTCCAATATTTTATAAATGCAAATAGCACTGCAACAAAAAACTTTGTGCATTCATGTCTCCTCACTGCTGAAAATGCACATTTAGGGAATATATATATTTTTTTTGAGTCTGAGTCTCACTCCTTCACCCAGGCTGGAGTGCTGTGGCACACACGCTCACGGTCACCCCAGTGACGACCTTCTGGGCTCCAGCGATCCTCTCGCCTCAGCTTTCGAGTAACTGGAACTACAGACGTGCGCTACCACACCCAGCTATTTTTTATTTTATTATAGAGATGAAGTCTTGCCAAGTTGCCTGGGCTGGCCTTGAATCCACGGGCTCAGTAAATCCACTCTCCTTGGCCTCCCAAAGTGCTGGGATTATAGGCTGAGCCACGGAGCCCGGCAGGGAATATTCTTGCAGGGAACTCAGCCCTGCCAACACCCTGATTTTAGCCTAGTGAGACCTATTTAGACTTCTGAACTACAAAACTGAAAGATAATAAATCTGTGTTGTTTCAGCCCACCAAGTTTGGGGTAATTTGGTACAGCAACTATGGAAAATGATTACAGTGAATTTAGGAAGACAGCTGGATATGAGGCCAATATGCAAAAGTTAATTCTATTTTTATATATCACCAATAAACAAAATAAAATTTCAGAAAACGTATTTACAATGCCATCAAAAATGTAAATATCCAAAAATATATCTAATAAACTACGCTCAAATCTCTTCAGAAAATTATAGATAATCATTAAAAGAAATGAGGGCTGGGTGCAGTGGCTCATGCCTGTAATCCCAGAACTTTGGGAGGTGGAGGTGAGAGGATTGTCTGAGTCCAGGGGTTCAAGACCAGTCTGGGCAACTTGGCAAGACCTTGTCTCTACAATAAATCAATAAATTAGCCAGGCATGGTGGCACATGTCTGTAGGCTGAGGCGGAAGAACTGCCTGAGCCCAGCAGGTCAAGGTTGCAGTGGCCGTGAGTGTGCCACTGTACTCCAGCCTAGGCAACAGAGCGAGACTCTGACTCAAAAAAAAAAGAAAGAAAAGAAATTAAGGAGGAAATAAACAATCACTTGAACCATATTCACACTGTCAAGATGCCAATTATCTCCAAATTGATCTGTAACCTAAGGCAATTCTAATTTAAATTATTATTATTATTTTTTGAAGGAACTTAACAGCTGAGCACAATAATTTGCTAGAAGGATCCATGGGTCTCAGCATATGGTTGTACTTAAGGCTAAGATTTATTAAAGCAATATTGTGAAGATATATAGCCAGATCAGTAAGGAAAAAAGACACATCAGGTAGAGTATGTAGGAATCCATGTGCAGGCTTCTTATGCTTTCCACCTTCTGAGAGCGTACTCTCTTTCAGTGAAAATGCAGCTACATGTGGGCAATGCTTCTGCCCAAGGAAACCTGTTAAGAGACTGAGAATCTCAGCTATTTACTGGAGCTGGTCACTTATGCACATTCTGCCCATCAAGATTTGACTCCCAAAAGTAAGACTGGTGTTAGTGGCTAAGGTGGGCCAAACAACCTATTAGTGTAGGAAAAGTCTAAAAGCCAAGTTCAGTCAGGTGTGGTAACTCACGCCTGTAATCTTAGCACTTTGGCAGTTGAGCCTAGAAGTTCTGAGGTTACAATCAGCTATGATCACACAACTATACTCCAGCCTGGGCAACAGAGCAAGACTCTGTCTCAAAAAAAAAGGAAAGTTCCCAGATACCAGCCAGGATGAATCTTGCTAAGTCTCAGGCCTACTATGTCAAATCCTTCCTGTACACGTTATATCTACTAAATATATAATATTTCACAATAAAAAGTGTTAAAAATAGTGCAAATCAAAACCCCAGTGGGGTTATCATATCACCCCAGTTAGGATGGCTATTATCAAAAAGATAAAACATAACAAATGCTGGGGAGGATTTGGAGAAAAAGGAACTCATACACTGTTGGTGGGATGTAAACTAGTACAGCCACTATAGAAAACAGTATGGAGGCTCCTCAAAAAACTACAAATAGAACTTCCATATGATCCAGCAATCCCATACCACTACTGAGCATTTTGAGTTGGGGTCTCTTTCTGTTGCCCAGACTGGAGCACAGTGGCACGAACATGGCTCACTACCATCTGGACCTCCTGGGTTCAGGTGATCCTTCTAGCTCAGCCCCATCTAAGATCTTAAAATCTAAGATCTGGCTACTAGACATGGTCATTGCATATCATTGTTCCTAGGCCCTTTTAGTAGACAGATCTAGAATATATAACTATAAACACATCTATCTATTTCTATATCTACATCTATCCATCTATTGATCTATCCATCTAGCTTAAAACTCAGAAACAAACTATCATACATTTACTTATTTGCTCAATCTCAAACTACGAGAAGTCATTTCAGAATTGCCACACTCTTATCACTGTAAAATACAAACCTACTAATGTGAGACAACAGGCACACACCACCATAACTCGCTAATTTTTTTTGGTAGAGACAAGATCTTGCTATGTTGCCCAGGCTGGTCTCGAACTCCTGGGTTCAAGCAATCCCCCCACCTTGACCTCCCAAAATGCTGGGGTTGCAGGAGTGAGTCAATGCACACAGCTGAAATCAGTAATTGAAGAGACATCTGAACCCCCATGTTTATTACAGCACTATTCACAATAGCCAAGATATGGAAATAGTCTAGGTGTCCAATAACAGGTGAATGGATAAAGAAATTGTGATATATATATACACAATGGAATTTATTTAGCCATTAAAAAAAGAATGGAATCCTGTCATTCATGGCAATATGAAACTTGCTAAATGAAATAAGCCACAGGAACACTGCATGTTCTTACTCATGCAGAAGTTAAAAAAAGTTGACAGCCTGAGCAACATAGCAAGATCTCACCTCCACAAAAGGAGGCAGAGGAAGGTGGATCCCTTCAGCCCAGTAGTTTGAGGCTGCAAGGAGCTGTGATCGTGCCACTGCACTCAAGAGTGAGACTCCAACTCAAAACAGAGGACACTAGATACTGAGAAGAAGGTAAAGGGAAAAGATGAAATAGGGAGAGACTTGTTAAAGGTTCCAAAATTACAGCTAGATTGGATTAAGTTCAAGTGTTTGCTACCACTATAGGATGATTATAGTTAGTAATAATATACTACATAGTTTCAGATAGCTAGAAGGATACTGAATGTTCCCAACACAAAGAAATGATACATGTTTGAGATGATAGATAAGCTAATTATCCTGATCTGATTACTATACATTATTGGTAATCAAATTACTATGTATTCCATAAATATGCACAATTATGTCAACTTAAGAAATTTTAAAAATGAAAAAAATTGTTGACTAAAATTAAGTCCATTTTTAAAAGCCAAAGTAGAAGATATTTGCTATATATACATGTAGCAAATGTATGTATATGTGTGTATATGTAATGTATATATACAAAAACATATAAATATATGTTAATATATATAAACCAAAGACAGATGACTCAATAGAGAAGACAGAAACCTTCAATAAGAATTTTTTTTTTAGATTGGAAAATATAGTTTATTTAGAAAGTAAATTAGGCCGGGCGCAGTGGCTCAAGCCTGTAATCCCAGCACTTTGGGAGGCTGAGGTGAGAGGACTGCCTGAGCACACGGGTTCAAGAACAGCTCGGCAACTTGGCGAGACCTCATCTCTACAATAAATCAAAAAGTTAGCCAGGTGTGGTAGCACGCACCTGTAGTTCTAGCTACTTGGAAGGCTGAGGCAGAAGGATCACCTGAGCCCAGGTGGCCGTGAGCGTGCTACTGCACTCTAGCCTGGACAATGGAGTGAGACTCCAACTCAAAGACAAAACAAAACAAATAGAAAGTAAATTGGAGAGAGAGAGAGAGATTCACTTCCCCAAGGTAGGGAAGGGGGCCAAAACTAGGAAACATAACAGCCATAGCTCAAAATGCCCAACAAGGATTTTTAAAAAGATGAAATAGCTCATCAACACAGTGTATACAACTTCAGTAACAGTCAGGAAAATTAAAGCCACAAGGAAATACTACTATACACACACCTACCAGATTGGCAAAAAATTAAAAATACAGTATCAAGTACTAACAAGGATGTGGAGTAATGAAAAGTCTGATACATTGGTGGGAGTGCAACTACTTCTGAAAACAATTTGGCGTTATATAGTAAAGTAAAAGGTACACACGCTCTTTGACCCAATAGGTTGTATGTAGTTAAATAAAAACTTCCTCCGAGTAGAGAAAAGAGGCTGGAGACTAACTTAATCACCAATGACCAATTGTTTAGTCAATCATGACTAGGTAAGAAGGCCTACATAAAAATCTAAAAGGACAGGGTTCAGTGAGCTTCTGGGCGGTGAACATGAGGAGGTGCTGGGAGGGTGGTGCACCTGGTGAGGGTGTGGACATGCATGTCCCTTCCCACATACCTTGCCCTATGTATCTCCTCCATCTGACTGCTCCTGAGTTGTATCTTTTTTAAAAAATTTACTTTTTTTCTTTTTTTTTATTTTAAAGATGTGGGGTAATATCTTCTTATAGTAAACCAGTAGTATAGAAAATAAACTGTTTTTGAGTTCTGTTTACTGTTCTAGCAAATAATCAAACCCAACAAGGAGGCTGTAGGAAGCTCAAGATTCCATTTGTAGTCAAGTTGGACAGATGTGAGTGACATGGGGATGCACTCCTTGTGATTGGAGTCTGCAGCACAGAGGGCTAGGGAGGGTCTTGTAGGACTGAGTCCTTAACATATGGGGCTTGCACTAACTCCAGGCAGTTGGTATTAGAACTGAGTTAAACTATAGGACACCCAGTTGTTATCTGAGGGAGAACTGGATTGAACTGTTGAGGAAAAAACCCACCACATATTTGGTGACAGTGTGAAGTACTGTATGGATAGAGAGCAATGAGGAAACAGGATTTCCTTTAAGGTGGTACACACATACAATGAAATATTACTCAGCCTTTAAAAAGGAAATCCTGCAGCATAAGGCAACGTGGATGAACACTGAAGATGTTAGGCTGAGTGAAATAAGCCAGTCAGAGGAGGCAAAAACTGCATGATTCTCTTAGAAGCAGAGTAGAAAGGTTGTTGCCAGGGGCAGGGAGATTCAGGAAATAAGCAGTTGCTAACCAAGGGGGATAATGTGTAAGTAATGCAAAAGGAATATGTTCGAGAGATCTGCTGTGCAACACTGTGGTTATATGATATTGCACATTGTTTGAGAGATTTGCTGTGCAACACTGTGGTTATATGATATTGCACATGTAAGTTACTTCAGAGGCTAGATCGGTTAGCAGGGTCATAAGTGTTCTTGCCACAATATAATAAGTTAGAACAAAACAAAACAGTAGACCAGAACTATAGTATAATCATACAATGGAGTGTTTTACAGCAATAAAACATTTATTAAAACTTATTTTAAAGTTGTAAAGATTATTTTTTAAAAGCTTTAAATCTTATATCTAAATATGAAAGAATCTCACAATGTTAAGCCAAACAAGAAAGACACAGAATACATATGGTATCATCCCATTTATAGAATTCAAAACCAGTCAAAACTAAACTATATTATTTATAGAGGCATAGATAGAGGTAAACTATAAAGACAAGAAAATTATCACAAAAATCAAGAGAATAGTCATCTCTAGTGTAGGAGGTATGATGAGAAAGGTACACGTCTAGGGTACTTCATTCATGTTCTATTTCTTGATCTGGATGATGGTTATGTATAAATAAAATTTTATAATTAGTCTTTACATTTACTATTTATACAATATAATTTTAGTGTATAATTAAACTTTATAACATTTTATAACTATCTTTTTTGAGTGTGGGAGCTTCTCTGTCCTCTCAATAAATCCGGTTTTCTCACTAAAAAAAATAAAAGAGAAAAGAAAAAAGCAAAGCACTAAATCATGAATACATTATGGTTATAGTTATAGCTACCTAAGAAATCTGTATTGCTTAATCTGGCTAGCTAATTTTGTACTTAAAATTTTGAATGAACTCATGAAAAATAAAAGTAGCTGATGGGTCTGAAAGATAGAATTATGACTGCAAATTTTTTTTCAAGTTTATTTTTTAATATAGACAAGGTCTTTCTATGTTGTCCAGGCTAGTCTTGAACTCCTGGGCTCAAGAAGTTCTCCCACCTCCAACTTCTAAAGTGCTAGGATTATAAGCATGAGCTACCACACCTGGCCCATAATAGCTTTTAGAAAGCAAAGAGATACAAGGTGATCTTCACACTTATGTTGCATCTGCCCTCTCCTCCAACTGATGGATTTAGTTTCTTTTGTGATATCCGCAACTTGCAGTCACTCCTTTGGTATTTTATAAGTCCAGAAAATTCAAGTTGGATTTAGAATTGGAACGATAGAAGATCTAGTCACAGACCCCATCTGTTCTTTGATGTATGTCTTTTGGATTCCTCATTTTTTCTGATTATCCATTCATGAGTTGACTCAGCTGGGAACTTGACTATGACTATAGTACTTTCCAGCTGGGCTCCTCCCATCATTGGGAAGACAGTATGAATTGTAATAAATACTGAATTCTCTTCTGGCAGTGTGGGTCATACCCACTGCTTGGGATTTCAGAGTATCTCTTCATGTGTAAGATGAGGTAGTCAGACCTGGAAAATGCCTGACACTGTAACAGGCAGTGCTTGGTGGATTTGCTGCGGTTCTGTCAGTTCATCTGAGCAGGTAAATTTCCACTCACAGACATCCTAGCCACACAGTGGCCAGGTTTCTCCCCTGTGTGTTTGAGGGGAGAACTCTTTATGTAGTTTTTGTCACATCCGATGAAATCATAAGTGTGAGTGATAATCTTTTTTCTGGGCCATGGTCATCTTCCTCTCTTTGTTTTGGGCGCTGGCATGCAGAAACTGGATGGCATGAGCTCTTGGTAATGGAGTTGTGGGACCTGTGGCTATATCTGGCTGGGCAAGAAGGGTGAGAAGTTGGGCCCAGGTTGGGCTGGAAGCCTGAGACAAGCAGCAGGGAAGGATGACAAAGCCTTTAGCAGTTCCTTGTGACCCAGGGTAAAGGTAGTCCTGCTGGGGAGCCACTGCCCCAGGGGAAAGTCATGTGCAGTCATCCTTTGGCCATTGCTGAGAGGGGGATCCAGCAGCCAGGTTGGCCTCTAGGGAAGGAGGAGGCACAAAGAAACTGCTTCCTGCTTGATTTCTGGGTACTGGGTAGTGGCCTGCCACTGTAGGGTGCCACTACTACCAGTGGCTGCCATCAGGGCTGCCTTTGCTAACACTAATGACTGACTTGCTGTCATCCTCACTGCCGTGGTGCTCAGTGATGCCTTCAACACAAACTTGCCCATCAGTCCACCACTGGGTGACTGTGGCAGCATGCACATGGCTCCAATTTGGGCCCAGGAAATGTGACCATGAAGCTGCCAGAGGGGCTCATGTTGTTGAAGTGAGCTGTGGGTGGGGGTGCGCACTCCCAGCCATAGAGGAGGCCTCTGCCCTCCTGGCACCAGCTTGGGTTGCCTCTGGCTAAGTCAGATAGCTGAAGGGATGGGGAGCACTGGTGTGGCTGCTGTTTGACTCAGAGAGCTAGGATGAAGCTGATGCCGACTCCTGATGGGGCAGCGAGTTGAAGCAGATAAAATCCAGGTTGAGGAGATGGTTGAACTTTCTCCCTCTGGGGTAGGAACACTGCATTGCTACCACCATGCCAGTTATCTGCTCTCCAGGCCTGTGACCACCGGGTGACATCACTTCATGTGGGAGAGCTCCTTCCACTAGTGATTTTTCAGTGCATTTACTGGAAGAAATGTCTTATCCCTTCTCCTGGGCTGGATGCATATGTGGAGAGAGATGAGAGCAGCAGGAAAGCAGCATGTTATTGACAGCCCTGTTGCACTCCTGTTGCACTCAGCAGATGGCTGCCTCCTTAATGTGGGGCCAGAAGGTCCTTGGGAGCTGGAAGCCCTGGAGGTACCTGAACCCCAAAGTCAACAAAAAGGAAAAAAAGACAGAAATGAAGCCAAAACTGAAAACCCCAAGTTGCCTAAGACACTTCTTTGGATTAATATAAATTGGAGACATCTTTTAAAAAAGTTTCTTTGTATACAAATATTCTTTAAAAAGTTATAAATTCTTATAAAAAATAGACAATCAGCAGGTAAATAAACAGTTTCAGTGGTTGGGCTGCACTGTCTACTACTGAGCAGTATCTCCCCCACTCCCTTGGATAGGGAGGGCATGAGCTCTTGGTAATGTGGGACCTGTGGCTGTATCTGGTTGGGCAAGAAGGGTGGGAAGTTAGGCCCAGGTTGGAATGGAATCCCGAGGCAAGCAGCATGGCAGTGTGACAGTCCCTGCTGCTGTTCAGCAGCTCTTTGAGACCCCAGGTAAGGGTAAGTCCTGCTGGGGAGCCACCATCCCAGGGGAGTGTCACATGTAGTCATCCTTTGCACCATTACCTGCTGTCATGTACCCACAGCCAAGCTTGCTTTCTTGGGCTAGGGACTCTTACGCTTTATTTTTTTCATTATTCTTATGCAATTTTCAGCATATGAATGCTGTACACGTTTTGTTAGATTTACACGTAAATATGTTATCTTTTGAAGCAGTTGTAAATGGAATAGTATTTAAAATTTTGGTCTCTGTTCATTGTTAGTATATAGAAAAATAAGTTTTTGTGTGTTTATCTGGTATTCTGCAACAATGCTGAAGGTGCTTATTCTAGGAGCTTTCTTAGTTTTCTGTGTAGACAGTTATGTCATCTACAAATAGTAACAGTTTTATTTCTGCATTTCTGATATGTATGCCTTTTTTTGTTTGTTTGTTTTTGAGTTGGTGGAGTCTCACTCTGTCGCCTAGACTGGAGTGCAGTGGCACGCTCCCGGCCACCGCAGCCTCAACCTGCTGGGCTCCAGCGATCCTTCTGCCTCAGCCTTCCAAGTAGCCGAAACTATAGGCATGCGCTACCATGCCTGGCTAATTTTTGATTTATTGTAGAGACGAGGTCTGGCTAAGTTGCCCAGGCGGATCTCGAACCTGCAGCCTCAGGCAATCCACTCGCCTTGGCCTCCCAAAGTGCTAGGATTACAGGCTGAGCTGCTGAGTCTGGCGCCTTTTTTTTTTGAGATGGAGTCTCACTCTGTTGCCTAGACTGGAGTGCAGTGGCACACTATGGCCACCGCAGCCTTGACCTGCTGGGCTCAGGTGATCCTTCCACCTCAGCCTTCTAAGTAGTTGGAACTACAGGCACGTGCCACCATGCCCAGCTAATTTTTGATTTATTGTAGAGATGTGGGTTTCCCAAGTTTCCCAGGCTGGTCTAGAACCCATGGGCTCAGGTAATCCTCTCACCTCGGCCTCCCAAAGTGCTGGGATTATGGACGTGAGCCACCGTGCCTGGCCATTTATTTCCTTTTTGTGTCTTAGTGCAGGGGTCTCCAACCCCTGGGCCACAGATCGGTATCAGTCTGTAGCCTGTTAGGAACTAGGCTGCACAGCAAGAGGTGAACAGCAGGTAAGCGAGTGAAGCTTCATCTGCATTTACAGCCACTACCTGTTGCTCATATTACCACCTGAGCTTCGCCTACTGTCAGATCAGCAGCGGCATTAGATTCTCATAAGAGCTTGAACCCTATTGCAAACTGCGCATGCAATGGATCTAGAAATAAAGTGCAGAATACATTTAATGTGCTTGAATCATCCCGAAACCATCCCCTTCCCCTCAGCTGTGGAAAAATTGTCTTCCATGAAACCAATCCCTGATGGCAAAAAGGTTGGGGACTGGTGCCTTACTGCACTGGCAAGCATTTCTAGCACTGTGGCAAGAAAGAGTGGTGAGAGCAGACATCCTTGCCTTGTTTCCTATCTCAGGGGGAAAGCATCCCCCTAAGCTATATATTTTATGTTTGTTATGTTAGCTGTATATTTTATGTAGATTTTAAAATCAAGTTGAAGAAGTTCTTTTCTATTACTGTTTTCCTAAGTGTTTTTTTCTGAGTCATTTTTTCCCACATCAATTGATGTGATTATGTGATGTTTCTTTAGCCTGTTAATATAGTGGGTTGCCTTGATTGACTTTAAAATATTGAACCAGCTTTGCATTCCTGGAATAGATCCCACTTTATCTTGGTTTATAATTCTTTTTATATGTTGTTGAATATTTTTTAATATTTTGTAAAGAATTTTTGCTTTTATATTCATGAGCAATAAATTAGGAAGTGTTCCCTAAGTGTTTGGTAGAATCCTCCAAAACCTTATGGGCCTAGAGGTTTCTTTTAGGGGTGTTTTAAAATTAGATATTTACCGAATATTTACAGGACTATTTAAATTATCTATTTTTTATGGAATGAGTTTTAGTAGTTTGTATTTTTTGAAGAAGTGTTCATTTAATCTAAGTTGTTGAATTTATAGAGGAGTTTATAATAATCCTTTATTGCCCTTTCGATGTCTGCAGGATCTGTAGCGATATTCCATTTCATTCCTGATGTTGGTAATTGTCCGCTCACCCTGTCCTCCCCCTCTACCTTTTTGGTCAGTTTTACTAGAGGTTTGTCAATTTTATTCATTTCTTTAAAGACCCAGTTCTTTGTTTCACTGATTTTTTTCCCCTTGCTTTTCTGTTTTCAATCTTTAACTCATAATTGAACTGTTTAGATTTTCCTCTTCTTGGTCTAATTTTGGGAGGTTGTATGTATCCAGGATTTATGTTTCCTCTAAGCTTTCTAAATTGTTGGTAGCAGTAAACACCTACATCAAAAAAGCAGAAAGTTTATTTTTTAATCTTAGTAGTGGCATTGCTGGATCTCATGGTAGTTCTATTTTTATTTTTTTGAGGAACAACTATACTGTTTTCCATAATGGCTATACTAATTTGCATTCCCACCAATAGTGCATAAGAGTTCCTTTTCTGGCCAGGCGTGGTGGCTCACACTTGTAATCTCAGCATTTTGGGAGACTGAGACAGGAGGATCAGTTGAGCCCAGGAGTTCTAGACCAACCTGGGCAATATAGAAAGACCTTGTCTCTATTAACTGGGTGTGGTGGCACATGCCTGTAGTCCCAGCTACTCGGGAGGCTGAGGTGGAAGGATCTCCGTAGCACAGGAGATTGAGGCTGTCGTGAGCCATGATTGTGATTATGCCACTGCACTCCAGACTGGGTGGCAAAGTGAGACCCCAGCTCAAAAATCCCCCTTCTCTGCGTTCTTACCACCATTTGTTATTTTTTGCCCTTTTGGTAATAGCCATTCTGAGGTGAGAGGATACCTTATTTTGGTTTTGATTTGCATTTCCCTGATACATTTTTTAATCTACCTGTTGACTGTTTTTGTGCCTTCTTTAGAGAGATGTCTATTCAGCTAATTTGCCTATTAAAAATCAGACGATGATGATGATGATGATGATGATGATGATGATGATTTTGTTGTTGAGTTACTTATATACTCTGGATATTAATCCTTTGTTGTATAAATAGTTTGCATATATTTTCTCTTCTTCTGCAGGTTGTATTTTCACTCTGATTGCTTTGTTTGCTGTGCAGAAGGTTTTTAGTTTCATACAACCCTTTTTGTCTATTTTTCTTTTTGTTCCCTGTGCTTTTGAGGTCTTCTTCATAAAATCTTTGTCCAGACTAATGTCCTGAAGAATTTTATTTTTGTTTTAGTCTAGTAGTTTCATATTTTTGGGCCTTAAATTTAAGTCTTTAATATATTTTGAGTTGATTTTTATGTAGGATGAAAAATGAGGTCTAGTGCTTCACTATAGAATATTCACTTTTCCTTTCACCATTTATTAACATACTGTCTTTTCCCCAATGAATGTTCTCAGCACCTTTGTTGAAATTCACTTGGCTGTAAATTAGTAGATTTATTTTTGGGTTTTCTATTCTGTTCCATTGGCCTATGTGTCTACTTTTTATAGCAGTGATATACTGCTTTGGTCATTTTAGCTTTGCAGTATATTTTGAATTTAAGTGTGTGATGCCTCCAGCTCTGCTCTTTTTGCTCAGGATTGCTTTGGCTATTTGGGATCTTTTTGGGTTCCATGTGGATTTTAGAATTTTTTTTTTATTTTTCTGTTTCTGTAATGGACATCATTGGATTTTGATAGGCATTGCGTTGAATCTGTAGATTACTTTTTTTTGCTAGTTTGGTTACTTTTACAGTATTAATTCTTCCAGTCTATGAACATGGGATGTCTTTCCATTTTTGTGTGTGTCCTCTTCAGTTTTTCATTAGTTTTTCTTTTAGAGATCTTTCATCTCCTTGGCTGAATTTATTCTTAGGTATTTTGCTTCTTTTTTTTGTAGCTTTTGTAAATGTGATTGCTTCTTGGTTTTTATTTTGCTGCTAGTTCATTGTTAGTGTATAGAGATGCTACTGATTTTTTTTTTTTTTTTTTATAATTTGAGTTGGAGTCTTACTTTTTTGCCCAGGCTGGAGCACAGTGGCATACTCATGGCCACTGCAGCCTCAACCTTCTGCCTCAGCCTTCCAAGTAGCTGGAACTACGCCTGGCTAACTTTTTGATTTATTGTAGAGATGAGATCTCGCCAAGTTGCCCAGGCTGGTCTAGAACCCATGGACTCAGGCAATCCTCTCACCTTGGCCTCCCCAAGTGTAGGGATTATAGGCATAAGCCACCTTGCCTGGCCTGATATTTTTATGTTACATTTGTATCCCACACCTTTACTGAATTTATCATGTATAAGAGTTTTTGGTAGAGCTGTAAGGGTTTCTTATATGTAAGATTATGTTGTCTGCACACAGGGACAGTTTGACTTCTTCCTTTCCAATTTGAATGTCTTTTATTTCTTCCTCTTGCCTTATTGCTTTGATTAGGACTTCAGTGCTGTGTTGAACAGGAGTGGTGAAAGTGGCATCTTATTTTGTTCTAGATATTAGAGGAAAAACTTTCAGTTTTTCCCTGTTTGGTATGATGTTGGCTTGTGAGTTTTTTATATATAGTCTTTATTCATTTTTTTTATATTTGGTAACTTTATATGCTCCTTTTTATTCCTACCTTGTTGGGAGTTATGTTCATTTTTTTTTTCTATGCCTATCTATATGTTCTTTGTATACCAAATTTGTTGGGAGTTGTTAATGAAGGGATCTTGAATTTAATCAAATGCTTTTTCTGTGTCTTTTTAGATGATCTATAGATTTTGTATTTCATTTTGTTGATGTGACATAACATGTTTATTGGTTTGCATATGTTGAACTATCCTTGAATACTTGGGATAAATCCCACTTGATTGTGGTGAATGATCTTTTTAATGTGCTGCTCTATTTGGTTTGGTCTTATTTTGTTAATAATTTTTGCATCTGTATTCATCAGGGATATTGGTCTGTAGTTTTTCTTTTTGGTTGTGTCTTGTCTGGTTTTGGTGTCAGGGTAATGCTGGCCTTGTAGAATGAGTTTGGAAGAATTTTTCTCCTCTCCAATTCTCTGGAAAACTTTGAGAAGATTGATATTATTTCTTCTTTAAATAGTTGGTAGAATTCAGCAGTGAAGCCATTGGGTCCTGGGCTTTTCTTTGATGGGATACATTTTACGACAGAGTCAATCTTTAACTCATAATTGGACTGTTCAGATTTTCTATTTCTTAGTCCAGTCTTGGTAGGTTGAATGCCTTCAGGATTTATTCATTTGTGCTGTTTTCTAATTTTTTGTTGTGTGGTTGTTGGTAATAGTCTCTAATGATCTTTTTAGATTTCTGTGGAGTCAGTTGTAATGTTTCCATTTTTATTTCTGTTTATATTTATTTGGGTCTTATAAATTTTTTCTTGGTTAGTCTAATCAAGAGGTTTATTGATTTTTATCTTTTCAAAAAACCAACTTTGCATTTCATGGATCTTTTGTATTTTTTTTAGTCCCTTTATTTTTACTCCTTCTCTGGTATTTTATCTTTTTTCCCTTCTGATCTTGGGTTTAGTTTGATTTTACTTTTCTAGTTTCTTGAGATGCATTGTTAGGTTGTTTGTTGGTGAAATCTTTCTACTTTGATGTAGACATTTATTGTTGTAAACTTCCCTCTTAATATGATTTTTATTGTATCTCTTAGGTTTTGGTAACTTGCGTTTCTGTTTTATTTATTTCAGTACATTACATTTTTTTCTTAATTTCTTCATTTAACCTATTGGTCATTCAGGAATATATTAATTTCCATGTATGATATTGGTACAATTTTTAAAAATGCTTTTGTTATTGATTTCTAGTTTTATTCCATTGTGGCCAGAGGAGATACTTCATATGATTTCAGTTCTTTTGAATTTGTTGACACTCGTTTTGTGGCTTAATGTGGGGTCTATCCTAGAGAATGTTCCATGTGCTGATGGGAAGAATATGTGTTGTGCTGTGCTTAGATGGAATGTTTTGTAACTGTCTGTTGGGCCCATTTAGTTTAAAATATATTTTATATCTTATGCTTCATTGTTGATTTTCTGTCTAGGTGATCTGTCCAATGCTGAGAATTAGATGTTGAGGTCCCCAGCTATTACTGTTTTGGAGTCTTTCTTTTTCTTTAGATCTCATAATATTTGCTTTATAAATATCTGAGTGCTTTGTGCTGGGTGCATAGATATTTAAAATTGTTATATCTGCTTGCTGAATTCATCCCTTTGTTAGCTTTAATGATTTTTCATTGTGTTTTTTTGACTTAAGGTCTGTTTTTTCTGATATAAATATAGCTACTTTTGCTTGATTTTGGTGGAATATTTTTAATTCCTTCACTTTCTATATGTATGTTTATTTATAGGTAAAATGAGTTTCTTTTAGGCAGCATATGGTTAGGTCATTAAAAAAAATCCATTCAGCCAGTTTGGATCTTTTAAGTAGGACATTTAATTCACTTTCATTTACATTTAAGGCTATTTTTGACATAAGAATTTACTTCTGTCCTTTTGTTCATTGCTTTTTGGTGTACATCCTGTTTCTTCCTCTCTTACTGTTTATAACTGTGGTTTAGTGTTTTCTGTAGTGATAAGGGTTGAGTCTTCTCTTTCTCTTTTTTATTTTTACTTTGCCAATGAGTTTTATACTGAATATAAGCATGAATATATATCATGTTTTCATGGTAGTGATTATTTTTGTTGTCAGATGTAGGGCTCCCTTGAGCATTTCTTATAGTGCCTGCCTAGTGGGTATGATTTCCTCTCAGTTTTTGCTTGTCTTGGAAGGACTTATTCCTCCCTCATTTCAGAAGGACAGATTTGCTGGGTATAGTATTCTTGGCTGCCTATTTTTTTCTTTCAGCATTTTATTTTATTTTAAAGATGTGGGGTACAATTCAGGGTTGGGCGTAGTGGTAATTGTACAGGTAAAGTTTGGGCCTCCCTTTGGGCCTCACTTCTCCTAGTTTGAGATCAGATACCTTATTGATGTTGTGTGTTCCCCTCCCTCCCCTGGCAGTTTCTCACTACTGCCAATCCCTTTGTTAAAGCATTATGATAAATGTTCAGGGTCCACTTATGAGTGAGAACATATGGTATTCAGCTCTTTGTTTCTGTGGTAGATCACTGAGTATAATAGACTCTAAATTTATCCAAGTTGCTGCAGAGTCCATAATCTTGCCCTTCTTTACGACTGCATAATATTCCATCGTGCGTATGTACCACATTTTAAAAATCCAGTCTACATTTGATGGGCAGCACAGTTGGTTTCATGTTTTTGCTATTGTGAATAATGCTGTGATAAATATGTGTGTGCAGGTATCTTTTTCATAGAATGATTTGAGTTCCTTTGGGTATATTCCCAGAAAGGGGATTATTGGGTCATGTGGAAAGTCAATTTTTAGATCTTTTAGGAATCACCATACTGTTTTCCACAGAAGTTGTACTAGTTTAGACTGCCTGCCAATGATGTAGAAGTGCTCCCTTTTCCCCTCATCCTCTCCAGCATTTGTTGAGTTGGAATCTCACTCTGTCGCCCAGACTGGAGTGCAGTGGCCGCTCCCGGCCACCGCAGCCTCGACCTGCTGGGCTCCGGCGATCCTTCCGCCTCAGCCTTCCAAGTAGCCGGAACTACAGGCGCACACTACCACGCCCGGCTAATTT
>CAUYQG010038254.1:0-31516 GCA_963574415.1 Tarsius wallacei | reverse complement strand
TGGGTGAGAGGCCCAGGGAGTCAGCCCCAAACAGGTTCTTCTCATCAGCCCAGAATCACCCCCAGACCCCAGCGCAACGAACACACTTGGGAACTTGACCATGGTTCTCGGAGTCAACTCTGAGTCCACTGCCCCCACTGCCCAGTACCTGTCCTCACCTGATCCTGCTGCTGAGCCTGTCCTGTTGGCCCAGGCTGGCCAATCTCCCACTGTGGCTGGGTTCTCAGGACAGGGTAGGCCTGGTTCAGGGCAGTGCCTCCTGAGGCAAAGCAGTGTCCTGGACTGAGGACTTCTAAGCTGGGCTCCAGGCCTGCTCTTTTGAAGAGGGGAAGCAGAACCCTGGGTGTGGTCTATGGGGTTGGGGGCTTTCCGTCCAGCAGAGAGAGGAGCCACCAGCTCGTCTGGATGCTGGACCCTGAGCTGCTCCTCGGGGCGTGGGCTGCCTGAGCTGACCCTGCTGTGGGAGTTCGCAAAGTCTGCTGGGGTCTGGGGGTGATTCTGGGCTGATGAGAAGAACCTGTTTGGGGCTGACTCCCTGGGCCTCTCACCCAGACTCCAGTCTGCCTGGGGGTTCTGCAGACAAGTTCTGGGCCCTCCTGGCTACCCCCACCGCGTGCTTCTGTGTCTCTGGCAAGCTTTGCCAAGCTGGGCCTTGTCCTCCCAGTGGTGGGCAGTCTGGTCCTCGGATCTTTCCAGGTGGAGGTAGAGCTGAGCCAGCCTGTGTCTGCCCCTGTCTCCCCGGTACACCCCAATTCAGAGGTGTGCGCGGTCCCCACGCTGGCCTCCCCTGGCCCTGACCGTACTCCCCAGGTGAGTGTCTTTCTCCTTCCAGGAGATGTTACTGACTGGAAAGTCGGGCTTGGGCCTTGGCTCTGGGGCGGGTGCTGGGCTGGCCTGGCCTGGCCTGGCCTGGCCCTGGTGGCGGCTCCCCGTCTCCCTTGCAGGGCAGGGATCCTGGCGACCTCTGTTTCTTTTTTAGCAAATCCTTGCTCTACCGGGCCTGGCTCTCGATGAGATGAGATCATCTGCAAAATATGCGTTCCGGCTGGCCAGGGCTCCCTGCGTGTGCCACCTGCAGCTGCTTGTGGCTGGGACAGGGAGCTTCCTCAGCTGTGGCCATCTTGCCTTTGCTGCTTAGTCTGGGTTTTGGCCGTGGGAGCCCTGGGTGTAGGGATTCCAACAGGCCACAGGTGGGGGGACATGCAGGGGTCTGCGTCTGGAAGCATTGGGTCCTTGTCGCTTGGGGACTGAACTCTGGAGCCAGCACTCACCCCTGCCCAGATGAGGTCCACCTGGGAGCCTGTCTGGGCAGGGAGGGAATGGGACCCTGACCCAGGTCTCTAGGGTCCACCCAAAGGCAGCAAGAGCCCTGGAGTCGGGTCCCCTGGGATAACTCCTGGCCCAGGCTGTGTGACCTTGAGTGAGTAACTCACCCTCCCTGAGGCTGTCTTGCTACAGAGTAGCATCCTCCCAGTGCTGGGAGACTGCGTGAGAGAGGACCTGCCTTTCAGCCTTCACGCCTGCCGGGCCTGGTGGGGCTGAGAGTCGATGATGCTGGATCCAGTACTGGGCTCATGGCCCTTTAAGGGGAGGTTCCTGCTCAGTCCCCCAGAGGACAGGGAGGACCACAGGGAGGACAAGCTGCCCTGGGCCTCTCTAATGGAATCTCCCCTCCCCCTAGTACGGGCCCCTGGCATTCAGAAGGGCATTGGCCCGCCCAGCGCCTGCGCCTGTGCCTGGGAAGCAGGCAAGGCCGGGGGTGGGGAACAGAAGGGCCTAAAAGTACCATATATAGTCACTGGGTGAGCAGGGAGCCGGCGCTGTGGGGATGTCTTCTAAGCCCAGGCCCAGCCCAGCCACTGCATCCCCGAGGACCATCTGGGGTGGGGATGGCCATCTGTGTCTCCGAGGGCGGTCTGGCCCTGGGGTGCGGGTGGCAGTCAGTGAAGGGGGAGCTCCTTGATTTGAGACAAAGTGTCACTTATAGCAGAGTCCGTCCTCAAGAAATGGTTGTTGATTGAAAGTAAAAATGTCACTGGGTGGCTCACGCCTGTAATCTCAGTACTTTGGGAGGCCAAGGGAGGAGGATTGCTTGAGGCCAGGAGTTTGAGACCAGCCAGCCTGGGCAACATAGTGAGACCTTGTCTCTACAAAAAAAATCATACTTAAAAAAAAAAAAGAAAAAGTAAAAATCTCCTGAACCCTCTATAGTCAGGGTCAAGTATACTCTAGGAGCCTTCATCTTTGAAAGTTGCAGGCTATCATAGGTGGCTGTGCCACTGGCCAGAGCCTGTGGTCCCTGGGGTCCCCTGGAGGCCGATGTCTGCTGGGGGAAGTTTATCAGCAACCAACCCTTGCCCTACAAAACCCGGTGCCCCTCATTACAGTGACACCCTTGGTGTCCCCTCCCTGCCCTCTGTACTGAGGGACTTCCTCCCTGTGGGCTGGTATTTTCTGGAAGAGTGTCTCCCCCCTCCATCTGGATGCTGCCTGGGGTCAGGGAACCCCACAGGGTCTGTCCTGGTCCAGCTGGGGTGCCCTTTGGAGGAAGCTCCAGCTTTGCCTTTGGGTCAAAGTTGCCCTGCGTCTTTTTTCTCCTCTTGGTGCTTGGGGTTGTCCCTTCTGGCCAGGATACCCCACCTGTGCCCTGGCACCTGCCCCAGGGGCTTCGCCCATGGCCATCCCTCTCCTTCCACTCAGGCGGTATCTCTGTGCCAAGGAGGGGGAAGTGGCATCTTTGCCGCATTCCTGACTTTTTGTGTTGCTCACAGTGTGAACGTAGTTTTGCTCATTTAATTTAGTTTCCATAGCGCTGCTAAGCGCCTTTGTTAAATTTTGTATATTGATACTTTTTGTTGTTGTCAGCAGTTTTTTCCTTTTTTTTTTCTGTATGGATATAAAGCCATTAGGGTGAGAGAAGATTAAAAAGATACATTACAATTAAAATGTTAATGAAATCCGCATCATACAACTTTTGAAACCCTTTAGGCATTAATCTTGCCAGTGTCATGTCCATTAACTTCGGCTATTCTTATTCCACACTGACCCCTGCTGAGAGATTTGTGCTATAATTGGATTTTTTTTTTTTTAATAAAAAAGGAAAAAAAAAAACCTTTTAAGAAAATAGAGGTTGAGTGGTCGGCCATGGCTTGTAAATGAAAAAGAAGGAAAGACGTACATGATTTCCCCTGTTTGGGCCCATGGGCTCCCCTTTCTGAGGGGGCTGGTGGACTCACCCCCCATCTCTTGGTCTCCCCTGGCTGTGGGAGTATGGAACACCACAAGGGGGCAGTTGTGCAAGAGTTGGGGCACTCCAGAGGAAGGAGGTGTCCCAAGGATGACAAGACCTTCCTGGAGAGATGCCTGGTGCTGTGGGAGAGGGTAACAGGAGCCCACTGCCAGGCGCATGGCCATACATGGATGTTTTGAGTTCTCTGAAGACTGTGCCCCCCTCCCCCCCACCGTGTTGTCTGGAAGTCAGGCCTCAGTTGGCATGGAGTCTCCAGCATGAGGCCTGGGGGTCTTGGGGGAAGGAGAACCCCCCTTCACTGTGGCTTTCCTGGGACTGTTGGGCCCTTGGGCAGGAGTGGACAGTAGGTGCTTCTTGAGTAACCTGGCTGGAGCAGGTCCTGGCGCACATCTGGGTGGTGTCTCCTGTGGGGGAGGGTCCCCTGGGGCAGAGGTTGGGGAGGTTGGGGGGTGGCCTATGGCTGCGGGGCTGCCAACTCCCGCGGGCTGCAGAGCTGCAGACGCAGGCAGCCGTCGTGCGGGAAGCTGGTCAGGTGGTTGCCAGCGGGGCTGCAGCAGACAGATTTCATGTCTGTGTGTTTTTGCAACACCTTTCTATAAAGGGAAACATAATTTAAAATATGATTACTTAGTGTTGTAACAGCCGCCTCAGCCGCTCCACGCGATGCCGAGATCATTATCAGAGGCTGATATTAACTTGCAGAGAATATTATGCAAATTGCCCGCTGTCTCCTCCGGGAAACCTTCTCCCAGGATGCTGGGCGTGGGGCTGGCTCCCCTTGGGGCTGGTGGTGGGACCCCCCGTGGTGACACCCGGCCCTGGAGATTGGGCCTGAGTCTGGCTCCTCCTTTCTGCCCGCCTGCCACACCTCCTCTGTGATAGGGGGCCCTGGAGAAAAGCAGCAGCGGGTCAGCGTGGACCAGCAGAGCCCTGGGGTGAGGCCTGCCACTGAGTTACCGTGGGCTTACCAGCACTGACCACGTCCTTGTCCTCCCTGCGCCTCAGAGGTCAGGACCACGATGCCTCCTGGCAGGCCAGTGGAGGACACCAGGGATACCCCTGGTTGTAGTCAGCCCCAAGCACTTAAGTCCCCAAGTAAGGGACCCTGAGTGCAGGCCTGGGATGTGAGCCCCATATCCCACTGTACTGCTGTGGGAGCTTGGGCCAACGCCATGGCTCCCCAGGCCTCAGTTTCCCTACACATTAAGTGGGGGAAGCAGACTGAGCCCTGAATAAGGCACAACACCCACTTCTGGCCACCAGGAAGGGCCGGGCCAGCCCGGGGCAGACTCACAGGAGGCCCCCAGTTTGGCCCACAAGGCTGCCCACATCCTCTCCTGGGGCCCAGCCTGTCTCGGCCCACTGCAATGTGGGGGCTGCATGTCTCCTATTCTGCCAAGCTGCCTCCTGCTGGGGTCACCCCTGTGAATGTGGCTCTGGGCTCCTGTGGGGGTCTGCCACCTCAGGAGGGCAGCAAGTTCCTGCATGTGTACTAGTGGGGGGCTTTGCAAGCACCTTGAGGTGTCTCTGGGTGGTGGTACATCTGTCTCCTGGGTGGCTGTGACAGCGCCACAGGTGGGTGGCATGACATAATAGAGACACATCCTCTCCCCGTTCTGGTGGCCAAAGGTCCACAGTCTAGGGAATCTTCAGGGTTGAGGACTCTAGAGGCTCCAGGGAGACTGTCCAGGCCTTCCTCCGGTCTCTGGTGCTGCCACAATCCTTGGTGCCCATTGGCTTGTAGAAGTGTCACCCCAGTCTCCACCTCCTCTGTCACATGGCTACCTTCCTTCTGTGTATCTGTGCCCAAACCTCCCTCTTTTTTTTTTTTTTTTTTTTGAGTCGGGGTTTGACTCTGTCATCTGGGCTGGAGTGCAGTGGCGCCATCATAGCTTACTGCAGCCTTGACCTCTTGGGCTCAGGTAATCCTTTCTCCTCAGCCTCCCGAGTAGCTGGGACTACAGTTGCATGCCACCATGCCCAGCTAATTTTCTTATTTTTTGTAGAGATAAGGTCTTGCTATGTTACCCAGGCTGGTCTTGAACTTTTGAGCTCAAGAGATTCTTCCCACCTCAACCTCCCAAAGTTCTAGGATTACAGGCATGAGCCACCACGCCTGGCCACACTCTCCTCTTATTATGACACCAATCACTGAAGTTATTTAGGGTCTACCCTATGTCCAGGATGATCGTATCTCTAGACCTTAACTAATGACATTGGCAAAGCCCCTATTTCTAAACAAAGCCACTTTAGAGTTTCTGGGCGGATGTGAAGTTTTGTGGGACCCAGTGTGGTGGGTGGGTACAGAAAACCTTTATTGTCTGGAGGGCACTGGGCTGTCTCTGCACTTGCCCCAAAGGGGGGCAGCCAGGCACACAGATGGCGGCCACCCAGAGACAAGCACAACATGGGAGCGTGGGGAGCCAGCCCAGCTGGGGGCCCCAGAAGGAGTTGAACCGGGGAGGGGCATGTGGGAGGGAAACGGGGCCACTGGTGGAGGAGGGTTTTCCTGAGTCAGTGTCGTCTGCGATTATGTAAGTTTGGGGACAGGAGAGACAGGATTTGTGTTAATTATTGTAACCCAGTTTAGGTACAGAGTCCATGTCGTATGAAATGTCCTGAAAACCATACCATGTGGGTCTTGGTGAAGCCTGGGGTGGGGATGTGGCTGGGCACTGCTGGCAGGTGGCTGTAGGGAAGGTGTGGGAGGTGATGTCCCTGGGGGCCAGGCCAGCCTAGATCTTGGGGAAGCCCAGCTGGTGTGAGCCAGGCCAGGGTACTGTCAGGACCAGCACACAACCTCTCCCAGCCTCAGGGTAAGGGGTCAGGAGGGGTTGTGGCCTTTCTCCCCCACACCTGGTAGGAAGTAGCAGGGTCTTGGATGAGGAGCAGGGTCCTTCCTGCGCCCCACCCCCAGCTGAGCAGGCCGACATTGTGCAGATGCCCAGCCCAGATCAGAAGCCAGGCCTCCTGGGGGTGTGGGGGTGGGGGTGCCCTGGGATTTAGCTCCATCCAGTCTCCACCAGATTCCTGATAACCCAGAAGATGGAAAGTGCTCCCCATCCTCAAGCATTCTTGGGGAGTCACCCCTGTCTCTGCAAGGGAGGCCCCAGGGTGGCCTGTGCTCCATGGCATGGCTTCTTGAGTGGGAGGGTGGGCACCGTGTTCTGTTGCTTAGAAGGCCCCTTAGCGGGTCCTGGCCATGTCAGGCATCACTTCTGACAATTTGTAGAATGTCTGTTGGGAATTCCCCAGGAATGGGCACCCTTTCTCCTGGGTCAGGACAGGGTGACTTGGTTTTCTCCTTTCTGCCTGAGGCGGAGGGACCTGGAGGTGTCCTTGCTCCCAGGAGCTGTCCTGAATGGCACCCTGGCCTCAGGGTCCTGGCTCTACTGACCCCCCATCTCAGGCCTGTGTCCTTAGAGGGTCCAGGGCTGAGGAGGCCCCCAACCTGGCCCGCTGGGCACTTAGCACTGGCAGGTGGGAATGTCGGTTCAGATGTGTAAGTTGAAGTAAAAGATAAAAGTCATTAAATTTACAGAGAAACTGCATGTACTGTAGAAAGAACATTTTTCTGAACCATCTGAGCGTAAATGTACCCTGTGAGTACTTCAGTGTGTCTTGTTCAAATGCGGGCTGTGGGTCACCGAGACAGCCCTCCTAACCACATTATACACAGCAGCTCTGCCCCCAGGGCCTGAGAGCAGAAGACCCAGGGCAGAGACCAGGTCCAGTGGAATCTCTTTTTTAAATTTAAAACTCTATGCTGGGTATGATGGCTCACACCTGTAATCCTAGCTCTTTGGGAGGCCAAGGTGGGAGGATCACTTGAGCCCAGGAGTTTGAGACCAGCCTGGGCAGCATAGTGAGGCCTCATCTCACAAAAATCCAAAATCCAAAAATGAGCTGGGTGTAGTGGTAAATACCTGTAGTCCCAGCTACTCGGGAGGCTGAAGGGGGAGGATCATTTGAGCCCAGGAGTTTGAGGCTGTGGTGACCTGTGATTGTGCCACTGCACTCCGGCCTGAGTGACAGAGTGAAATCCCAACTCAAAATAATTAAAATACTTTCTAATGAATTATACATAAATTTTACCATTTTATTAATAACTCTTTTTAAGTGACTTAAGGACATTCACAGTGTTGTGTAGCCATCACCACCATCCGTGTCCAGAACTTTCCATCTTCCCAAATAACACTCTGTCCCCATGAAACCTCACTTGCCACCCCTCCCCAACTCCCAGCACTCTCCATTCCCCTTCCTGTCTCTGTGGGTCTCACCACTCAGGGGCCCTGCTATGGGTGGATCACACAGGACTTGTCCTTTTGCGACTGGCTCACTTCACTCAGCATCGTGTCCGTAGGGTCCATTATGTTGTAGCCTGTGTTGGTGCATCTCTCCTCAAGGCTGTCATGTTGAGTTGTATAGACATGCACCACCTCTTGCTTATTTATCATTCCTCGATGGTGCTGCTGTGAATGTGGTGTGCAGATATCTGAGTCTGTGTCTTTAGGCTTCTGGCACATTCTGTGGTCTTTCCTTGGCTGTCACGACCCCGACTGGGGTCGAGGCCAGCTTGACAGAATGCCCCTCAATTTGGGTCTGTCTGTGGCTTCCTGGTGACACTCACCAGTCTTGCATCTTGGGTGGGGATATTGCAGATGGGATGCTGCATCCGAGACTGGAGTCTCCAGAGCAACTTTGTGCATGGAGGTGGGGCTGGGCCTGGGAGGGGCGTGTGTGTGGGTGGGGGGCAGTTGGCTACTCAGGACCAGGTCTGGGTGAGAAGCACTTGGGTGCCTGGCCCAGGGATGCCACAGAATGGTGCAGGATGCTGGGGTCAAGGCGGAACCAGCTGCTCCCTGAATGATGTGTCTGGTCCTGGGTGGATGTGGCCATGTCCCTCAGGTATCCCTGGAGCCGTGGAAAGTGAGTGGTGCTCCCTCGGTGGGAAGCCCTGAGCTGCACTGGGCTAGCACTGGCTACCCCCACCCTTGTTCTTGGCTGTGGGGTCATAGAGGAAATAGATAATGGGGTGTTCCCACTCCTGAGGTCCCCCTTTCTGCCAGTGATGAGGGAGAAGAGAAGGGTGGGGTGAAGGCCTTTTAAGCCCCATTATAGTGTTACATGGTTTTATCCCTCTCCTCTCCCTGGGACCCTAGAGCAACCTGGGTCTGTTTTTGTTTGTGGCCAATATTGAACAAATCTGTCCTTAACCCAGCTGGGTCCCCGGGTCCCTCAGAGCTCTGTTCAATGTCAGTGTTGGTGGGAGCCAGGGTTGTGTGAGTGTCCTGAGGCCACCATAAGAAAGTTCCACAGATGGGGGGGTGTTAAGACAACAGGAATTTATTCTTGCACAGTTCTGGAGGTCAGAGTCCAAAATCCAGGAGTCCCAGGCTGAGTTTCCTCTGAAGGTTCTGGGGAAAGGTCCATTCTACCTCCTCCAGCTGGGTGCTGGCTATCCTTGGTCTCCTGGGCTGTGTCCATATCAGTGTCTCTGCCCCATCTTCATGTTACCTTCTTCCTGAGTCATTTTCCCTGTCTCAAAAGAACACTGGTTACTTACTGGACTCAGGGCCTGTCCTGAGTCTAGGAAGGTCTCATCTAACTTGCCTTTTTTTTTTTTTTTGAGTTGGGGTCTCACTCTGTTGCCCAGGCTGGAGTGCAGTGGCACAATCACACTCACCACAGCCTGGACCTTCAAGGCTCAGGCAATCCTTCTGCCTCAGCCTGAGTAGCTGGGACTACAGGTGCGTGCCACCATGACTGGCTTATTTTTTATTTTTTGAGGGACAAGTTCTTGCTATATTGTCCAGGCTGGTCTCAAATTCCTGGACTCAAGCAATCCTCCTACCTCAGCCTCCCAAAGTGCTGGGATTACAAGCCTGAGCCACCGCACCCAGCCCTAACTTGATTAATTACATCTACAGAGACTCTGGCTTCAAATACGGTCACACTGTGCTTCCAGATGCGTATGGATTTTGGGTTCTTCAACCCAGTACGGGAGTGATGGCCAAATTGCCCACCTGCCTGTTTCCTTCTCTCCTTGACAGCCTCCCTCCTGCCCACCACCCCCATTCTTTGAAGGACTCACAGTGCTCTCTCCCTGGGTGGTAAGATGACTCCCCTGTCCCCAGTCTCTGGGTGGGTAAAATGGTACTCATGCCTGGACTCTGGAGAGCAGGTCCTGAGGGCCTCCAACCTCCACCCAGAATCCCCCGAGCCCACCAGCCTCGATGCTTGGCCCACCTTCTCTTTGGGTCCAGCAGTGGGGGTGGGGGGTGTTTCTGCATTGAGGAGGAGGGTTCTGAGGTTTCCATGGCGGTGCCAGACGGACTCTCTGCCCATGTGAAGTTCTCCATCGTCGTTGTCGTCGGAGAAGATTGATCTGATTATTTTCATGTCAGCACGCCTGTCTAATGGGGCAGAAGTTATTGCAGCTGTAAAACACACAGCGTCTTCCCTCTCGCTCTGAAATTTGACGGGATTGAGACAGTCAGCACGGAATCCTGGTCGTAAAGTGGGCCGTGTGTGATGGTAAAATGAGCAAAAATGAAATCAGCTGTTCTGGAAACAGTGCCCGTCTTTCCTGTGGTGGGGGTGGAGGGGAGAAGGAAGACAGAAGCTGCCTCAGAATCCTCCTCCTCAATGCCAGAAATGCCCCCACCCCCACTGCTGGAGGTGGAAGTGGCCAGTGGGCTCCTCTGCCAGCGAGCCAGGCCACCCTGCAGGCCAGAGCTGGGGGTCCAATGGGGTACACAGGATGGGGACCCCTGGAGGCTGAGGGTCTCTGGCAGCTCAGCAGCACCTCCCAGAATTCCCAGCTCTTCCGGTGTTGTTTGAGGGCTGTACCCTGCTGTCTAGATGATGAACCTCTGAGGGAAAGGCTGGAGTTGGCCGCACAGGTCCTGGGAGAAGCAGGGAAACCTGAGCTTCTGAGGCAATGCTGTGGCCTCCAGGCCCCCAGGCAGGTGGGGCAGAGCTGGGGCTGAGCTCCCCCGCCACCACCCCTGATGCCCTGTGGAAGGAGACCCCATGGACATAGGGCAGAGGTGGACCTCCTTGAGCCTTGCCCTGTCCCTTCTCCTGCTGGAGTCCTGGACCGTCATGGTCTCGCTTCGGTGATGAGCTGGCCTGGAGCCTCTGGCAGCTCATGTCAGGGCCCAGGGTTGTTGGACAATGTCTGGTACTCATTTCACGGAAGGGTAGACAAAGGCCCAGAGAGGTTGGGTGGGCGCTACAGTCAAAGCTTTGTCTCTGGTGTTTTTCTTGGGGTCCTGTGGGTGCCCTGAGTTCAAGGCTGTGGCCGTGGGTGATGACCCACCCCACCTAGCTCTGCTCTGATGTTGCCGGGTGACTTGGGCCAGGTGCCCTCCAGGTGGAGGCAGCTTGGTCCGGGGCCTGGTAGTGCCACCGCTAGGGGAGCTGGTTTTGTGAGGGACCAGCAAGAGGATCTTGTGTCCTGGGCCGAAGGCATGGGGTCTCCCCCAGGGAGGCCTGGGCTCCTCTTCATGCTAGCTGCGCTGTCGTAATAATTATACTGGAGTGCAGCAGCTGGGAGGGCCTTTCCAGAGACGTGGCAGCTGTGATTACAGCCACTGACTTCCAAGAATCGTCACGAGGGAATTCTGTTACAGCCCGGGGTGGCAGCGGTTGTCCGGCAGCGCCTTCCCAGCCTGTGCGTGGCGAGTGACCTGCGTGGCCGGGCTCCCAGTGGAGTCCTTGCAGAGACCAGGGAACCTGTGGCTGTAAGGGAGGATGGGCTCATGGAAAGGCTGGCTGGGTGGCCATGCCCTTGGCCTGGTGAGCCTTACCCAGAGTGCTGTGTGTGGGTTGTTCTGTTAGCCCTGAGGGCTGAGCCTAGACATGCAGCCCCAGTTGCCACTGCCCGCCTGTAGAGCCCTTGGTGCCCATTGGCCTGTGTCTGCCTGCCTCTACCCAGGGTCTCAGCGACTGGGGTGGGGGGTGGGAGCCCCGAGGTGCCTGTCGGTGTTCCCTTTCCATCTTCTGAGATCCGTCTCTGTGGCTGTCTTGGGTTCAGGAATATGTGAACAAACTTGTTTCTCTTCCCCACAGCTATTTGTGACCTTGACCCTGGGCAATGTGTCCTCGCTGATAAAAGCTTCCTCCTCCATCACCTCCATCCGTCTGGGTGTGCTGGGGTAGAGGACAGTGGGAGCGGCTGCCCCTGTGCTCCCCATACCCTCAGGCATCAGGGACTGGGCTGGTAGGGTGACTCTGCTGGGCAGGGCTTGGTGGCTGGTGGTTGTTGGCTGGTTCCTCTCCCTGTGTCCTTCTGCTCTGACTACTGGGATCTGAGTGTGTGTCTCAGCTCCCCTGCCCGGAGAAGAGGAACCCCCCCCCCGGTCCACACCACCACCCCGAATCAGATAAGAGGAGCACCATGAGTGTCCTTTGTGGGCAAATCCTGGGCTGTCTGTGGGGTGGGGAGCTGGTGCGCTGACTGTAGAGGTGGTGGCACTTTTAAGACCCCACTGCAGTGGACTGCTCTGTGGGAGTTTTCTGAAACTTGTTTGGGTCTTTTGAGTCGGGGTCTCATTCTGTTGCCCAGGCTGGAGTGCAGTGGCATGATCACAGCTCACTGCAGCCTCAACTTCCTCAACTCAGCCTCCCACCTCAGCCTCCTGAGTAGCTAGAACAATAGATGTGTACCACCACACCTGACTAATTTTTTTGGTTTTTTTGTAGAGGTGGGTCTTGCTATGTTGCCCAGGCTGATATCGAACTCCTGGGCTCATGAGATCCTCCTGCCTCGGCCTCTAAAAGTGCTGAGTTACAGGCATGAGCCATTGTGCCTGGCCCTTGGTTGGGTTTTGGATGTCCTGAGAGGAGGGCACTCCAGGTGGAGGCAGCCAGGAGACCCAGGCTGAAAAGATGGGGCATTGGGGGCACTGTCGAGAGCTGGGGGACATGGCATGGCCCCAGGTACCATGCCCCATGAGGTATGCTACAGGGCCTTGCTGGGGAGGCCCTCGTGGTTGTGCTTTCACAGGGCACAGTGGTGTGGGCTCAGGCTGGCAGCCACATCTTGGTGAGGGGAGCATGGTTCCATGCTGTGCTGAACCGTAGCCTTGGTCTGTGTTATGTGGGATCGGGTCACCTTCAGGCAGCCCCCCACTGCCAGCCGTGCCTGTCTTTAGCTCTTTGAGGGGGCTGATTTCCCTGAGGAAGAGCCCTGAAAACTTTCCCAAGGGAACAGGGAGGTAGGGCTGGTGGCCCCATGCACACCATGGCTGTGACCTGGCCTGTGGGGCTTGAGGTCCTGGATTTTGGAGCTCTCCCAGCTACCTGTTAGGACCGTGGCCTCAACCTTGCAAGCTTCAAGGTGTCAGTAAGTTCCATATTCCTGGGAGCAGCATGGTGGGGGGAGAGGCCCGAGACCCATCTGTCCGCTGAACCACACTTGGGGCTCTGGTGACCCTGGCTGGCATTCAAGGATACTGGCCACAACAGGGCCCTGGGACAAGCTCCAGGGGGCCTTCCAGCCTTGCCCTGGGGTGAGGGCCAGGTGGCTTTTCTGCCCTATGTGCAGTCAACGTGGACCTTCATGTGACTCTCAGCAGGCCTTGATTGCCATGGTAGAATACGAGGAGGGGCTGGCCTCCTGCCCCTGGTGGCTTCCAGCCTATGCAGTGGGGGTCAGCGGAGGATCGTAGGGGTCCCTGGGTCACTGACTCCACCCGTGTGGGTCCTGGAACCAGTGTGTTGACTCCCACAGTTGGAACATTGTGCCTGGAAGCCAAAGGGTGGTACCCATTGCACCAGGCCACACGAATGACTGGGGACCAGCCAGACCGGGTGGGAACTCTCTGGTTTGCCCTGTCCGGGTGTGGGGCTCTGGGCAAGTGCCTGCCTCTCCCTGGTCTCCCCTTCTGCTCAGAGGGTGTGGTGCCTACCTGGGGGGATGTTGACCCCCCTAGGACCCCCTCCTCCTCCCCCCACTTCCCCCAGTCCTATAGGCAGGAGCTCAAGGGGCAGGCTGTGCAGATGTGTGTGAGTGGTTTGCAGGTTTTGTGCCCTAAGCGAATACAGCATGCATTTAAAAAAAAAAAGCCATGATTGAAGTCAAATTAACATATTTGCCTTCAGTGCTCCCCTGGGAGCCGTTAGGGAATCGGAGAGGTGCGGCGGTGTGACTGCGTGCCATGACAGTGACAAGGGCGTCTGCTTCCCACAGGGACTCATGCTCACTCCTGAGCCTCCCCTCATCCTCCACTCCTGCTCATGGGGTCACTGGATGAGGAGAGGGAGCCTGCCCCCAGGAGCTCTCTGACCCATAGCTGGCCATGCTGTATGTGCACACTGGGGCCCAGGATACAGCAGTGGCCCCACCACCCACCCCCAATGTGGCTGCTTCTGAGGTCTCACCCCTGACTGCTCAGCACTGATGTTGCCAACACCCAAGGCCCTGAGCCTATCTCCTGAACGTTCCCATGCCTCTTTCTGTCCAGCTCTCTGAACTGGGGGAGGGGGGAGTCCCTTTGTGCCTTCATAGATTTATGGCCTAGGAGCACTTTCCCTGGAGTCTTGTCTGTGGATTGAGATTCTGTGACTGATGAGTAAGTAACTTTCCAGCTCTAAGCCTCAGCTTCTTCATCTGTACAGTAGGATAACAGTATTTCTTCTGAGCTTATTTTAAGGATTAAGTGGAAAAGCCAGTGTAGGAGCCTGGGGCCTTTAGGTAATTGAAATGGGAGAACCAGGATTATTTAGGGAACCTGCCCCCAAATGTGCCTGTCCCCTTAAGGAAGTGGATTCTGGTTTTGGAGGGACCTTGCTTTTTGGAGTTCTGGAATCTCCTGGCTTGCAGTTAAGCAGGGCTGGCCACAGAATGGAGGGGGAGATATGAAGGGTCTACCTCCACCCCCTCCACCACTGTCTTTTAAATTGTGCATGGATTGTTCAGAGATAGTGCTGAGAACTTCATGATTAAAACCTATGATTCTAGTACAGTGGCTCACACCTATAATCTTAGCATTTTGGGAGACTGAGCCCAGGAGTTTGAGACCAGCTTGGGCAATATAGCGAGACCTCGTCTCTACAAAAAAATTAAAAAACAAGCCATGCATGGGGTGCATCTGTAGTCCCAGCTACTTGGGAGGCTGAGGCAGGAGGATTACCTAAACCCAGGAGATTAAGGCTGTAGTGAGCTATCATCACGCCACTGCACTCCAGCCTGGGTGACAGAGTGAGATCCTATCTAAAAAAATGAATCATCTATGATTAAATTGATACTATTTATATAATTTTCACCTTTAAAAAGCAGACCTTTTGTGTAATAAAGCACAAGCCAATATTCACTATTGATTCATTATTCAGTTTTAAACTACCTTCACTTACCTTTTATTGCCTTAGATATGGGCATTTTAAGCAGGCTTTTATTGGCATGCAACCAACAGAAAAGTGCATACATTCCGGGGCACACTTTGGTCTATGTTTATGCGTCCTACACACCTGTGTGGCCACAGTGACGATCAAGGTGTGCCCCCCCACCCCAACCTGACTTCAGGCACCACAGAAGAGTTTCCTGTTCTTGAATCCCATGTGATGAGAATGACACAGCACGTGGTGAACTCTGCTGTGTCTTTAAGATATCTCTGAGATCACGCATGGGTACAGAAGGTTTTGGGTGAATGAGTGGTGTCCCTGGGGGCTGTTGTGTGCCCTCTGGATTGACTCTGTTGGGCTTTTGCCTTGTTTCCACTCTGGAGCTGTCATGACAGCCGCTGCCTGAAATGTTCTGGGTCTGTGTGTTGGATCCATGAGCTGGGAGGCCCCAGGTGTGCACCTGCCCCCATCAGTGTACCTGCACTGGGGTGTGGCCTGCCCCTGGGGTTTCTTTGCAGTGCAGTTGCTGCCTGTTTTTAGGGCATTGGTCTGTGGGAGTGTTCTCTTGTGAAGCACCTGTTCCAGGCTGTTGCCCCCTCCCTCCCTTTTTTTTGAGTCAGGGGTCTCTGCTGGTCAGGCTGCAGTGCAGTGGCACAATCATGGCTCACTGTAGCCTCAAACTCCTGGGCTGAAAGGATCCTCCTACCTTAGCTTCCAGGCACATGCTACTATGCCCAGCTTATTTTTTAATTATTTTGTACAGACAAGGTCTTGCTGTGTTGCCCAGGATGGTCTTGAGTTCCTGGGCTCAAGTGATCCTCCCACCTTGGCCTCCCAGAGCATTGGGATTACAGGCATGAGCCACTGTGCCTGGTCCCCTCTCTCCTTTTTGAGTTTGCCTTTTCTTGATTGATTTGAAGAATTTGTGGAATTCTTTCGATACTCGGAAACCACAGACCCTTTGCTGAATGAACATGTATTGTAAGTCTCTCTCCACCTAGACTTGTTTTCTCTCTCTTAGTGGCGGTCTTCTGAATTCTCTGTTTTAATGAAGTACAGTTTATCAGCAATGCCCTTTATGGCTAGTGCTGTTCGTGCCCTGTTAGGATTTTTTTTCCCCAGAGTTCATGATTCTCTTCTATTAAGCTTTATTCTTTGGCCTTTTATATGTAGTCTGATCAAAGTATAACTTTTAAGAAGTTTTATTTTTTTCTTGTAGTAAAATACACATAACATAAAATTTATCATTTTAGCTGTTTGTAAGTGCACAGTCCAGTGGCCTTCAACACATTCACATTGTTGTGCAACCATCACTTCTATTTCCAGAACATTTTCATCATCCCAAACTGAAACTCTGCACCCACGAAGCGCTAACTCCCTATTCCTCCCTCCCCCACCACTGGCACCATCATCTACTTCCTGTCCCTGAATCTGCCAGTTCCAGGTCCCTCGATAAGGGGAATCCTGCAATGTTTGTCCTTTTGTGTCTGGCTTCTTTCGCTCGGCGTAATGTTTTTGAGGTTCATCCGTATTGTAGCTTGTGTTAGAACCTTGTTCCTTTCCACACCGTGGTCTTGACAGGCCAGACAGCTCAGGGGACATTTGAGGAACTGAGTACTTAGAGTCACTGAAGAAAGAATGTTGAGCTACATTGTTCTGTTAGTTCCAAAATTGTGCAGTGTGCCACAGGAGCAAGGCAACCATACCCTTCAGGGTCTTCTTTGCTGCTGGACAGAAAGTATTGGCCTCCCTTTGGGGCACACATCTGAGAGTTAACATGTTGCAGAGTCTGGGGTGTAATTGTTGCTAAATTGCAAACCATCCAGAGGCGTGGTCTCCTGCGAGAGACACGGGCCTGGGTGGCCTGCCCCGTGTGGCTGGGTGGGCATTGTTGCTTTATTTCCGAGTGTTAACAGTCCTTAGCAGGATCTGCTTGAGATCATAAAGCTTCCAGATAGGGTTTTGGGATGTGGGCCTCACCAAGTGCTACCTGGCACATCACACGGTGCAGGAAAGGGACTGGTGGCTACGATGGCCTCTCGATTTAGTTGGCAGCTCCAGAGCCTTCCATGCTCAGCTGTGGGGAGAGCTGCAGGGGCTGGTTCTGGGCATTTTGGACTCCATTCCCAGTAGCCTCTCTTAATCCAAAGGCAACATATTTGCTCTTACTGAACTTTTTTTTTTTTTTTTGAGTCAGGCTGGAGTGCAGTGACATGATCATGGCTCACCATGGCCTTAACTTCCTCGGCTCAGGTGATCCTCCCACTTTAACCTATCTAGTAGCTGGGACTACAGGTGTGTACCACCACACTCAGCTAATTCTTTTTTTGTGTAGAGATGAGGTCTCACTATGTTGCCCAGGCTGGCCCTCCTGGGCTCAAGTGATCCTCTGGCCACGACCTTCCAAAGTGCTGGGATTGCAGGTGTGAGCCCCGCCATCAGGCCTTTTTTTTTCTTTTTTGAGTCCAGGTCTCATTCTGTCGCCAAGACTGGAGTGCAGTGGCATGATCACGACTCACTGCAGCCTCAACCTCCTGGGCTCAGATGATTCTTCTGCCTCAGTCTCCCAAATAGCTGAAACTATAGGTGAGTGAGCACCACAATGCCTGGCTGATGTTTTTATTTTTATTTTTTGTAGAGACGAGGTCTCAACAATGTTGCCCAGGCTGGCTTCAAACACCTAGGCTCAGGCAATCTTCCTGCCTAATCCTCCCAAAATGCTGGGATTACAGGCATGAGCCCTGCACCCAGCTCTGTTATTGACTCTTCTGTCCCCAGGTCTCGTGGTTTCACCAGCATAGCCTGTGAGGTTGGTGATCTGCCCTCTCCTTGGTTCCCTGTGTGCTCAGAGGACCTCTCCCTGTCTGTGGAAGCTCAGAACAGTGTCCAAGCAGGTTCCCAGGAGGGGCCCTGCAGGCACTGGCTCCATGTAGGAAGTGCAACCCTGGCCTCTGAGTGGGGGCCTGGACCTCAGAAAAGAAGACCTATTCTCAGCCACCTTGGCCCAGGCTGGGTCTTGGCTGCACAATCTGTTTTTCCAGCTGCATTGTGATGTAGAGATGGCATTCTTTTCTTTTCTTTTCCTCTGCCTCTCCTCCCCTCCCCTCTCCTCCCTTTCTTTCACCCTCTCCCTCTACTTCCCTCCTTCCCTCCCTCCCTCCCTCCTTCCCTCCCTCCCTCCTTCCCTCCTTCCCTCCATATGTTGCCCAGGCTGGTGTTGAACTCCTGGGATCAAGCGATCTTCCCATCTTGGCCTCCCAAAGTGCTGGGATTACATCCACCACACCTGGTCAGAGACAGCAGATTCTTACTGACCCACTGCAGTGGCCATATTGCTTTGAAAGATTTAGAGGCATTTGCTGCTGAATTCTGAGCCTGGGGAGGATGGAATGCTGTATCAAGAAGGTTTCCTTTTGTTTGTAGCAGCCGGTTTCAGGCAGGACTGGAGAGGGCTCTAGAAGGACTGGCTTTTCTTCCCCCATGTCCCAAGACCAACAATTACAGTTGGGTCTCCTGCATCCTGGGCAGTGCTGGACTGGCCCAGAAGGTGCCCTGGTCTCCCTCCCTGGTGTCCTGTGATGGCTGTCTGAGGCCAAGCCTGTGCCTTGCTGGTCAGTGAATCTTGTTGCCGATCACTCCACTGAGGCCCAGGCTACTTACTTCATTTATTTATTTATTTATTTATTTTGAGTTAGGATCTCACTCTGTTGCCCAGGCTGGAGTCTAGTAGCACAATCACAACTCACCACAGCCTCCACCCTCCTGGGCTCAGGCGATCCTCCTGCCTCAGCCTCTTGAGTAGCTGGGACTATGGGCATGCACCACCACACCTTCGGCTAATTTTTTTATTTTCTGTAGAGATGGGGTCTTGAATATTGCCCAGACTGGTCTTAAATTCCTGGGTCAAGCGATCCTCCTGTCTCAGCCTCCTATAGTATTGTAATTACAGGCAAAAGTCACCACATCCGGCCCTTTCTTTTGTTTCTTAAAACAAGAAACATATAATTCGTATACCACAAAATTCACCCACTTAAAGTATACTTCATTCCTTTTCACAGTTAAACAATATTCCATTATTTGGATATACCACTTTTTGTTTAACCATTCATTGTGTTATTCACAACTGTATATGAATCTATAATTATCTCCAAAGAATGTTTTTAAAAACCCCAAAATAATCATGCTGATCTATGGTGTGTCAACATAAACACATTTTCCAAAATCTGTTAATTTAATACTCTATATTAATATTAATGAGTGAATAATGATAAACTATCTGGATAATTTGTCAGTACAGGACCAAAACACTAGCTGTAGGCAGAGCTTTAAAACATATACTTTTGGCTGGGCTCGGTGGGAGGCTGAGGTCAGTGGATTGCCTGAGCCCACAGGTCCAAGACCCGCCCAGGCAACTTGGCAAGACCTCATCTCTACAATAAATCAAAAATTACCTGGGTGCGGTAGCACACACCTGTAGTTCCAGCTACTTGGAAGGCTAAGGCGGAAGGATCGCCGGAGCCCAGCAGGTTGAGGCTGCGGTGGCTGGGAGCATGCCACTGCACTCCAGTCTGGGGGACAGAGTGAGACTCCAACTCAAAATATATATATATATATATATACTTTTGAGCCAGGTGCAGTGGCTCATGCCTATAATCCCAGCACTTTGGGAAACCAAGGCAAGAGTATTGTTTGAGCCAGGAGTTTAAGACCAGCCTGGGCAACATAATGAGATCTCATCTCTTCAGAAAAAAAGAGCTGGGTGGGGTGGTGCATACCTGTAGTCCCAGCTACTCAGGAGGCTGAGGTAGGAGGATCCCCTAAGCCTAGGAGGTTAAGGCTGCAATGAGCTGTGATCATGCCACTGTACTCAAGCCTGGGCAACAGAGTGAGATCCTAACTCAAAAAAACCAAAAAACAAAAAACTACAACAACAAAACGAAAGAATATAGAGAGACCCAGTGTTCCCTGTATAGGAGACCCCCAAGTTGCGCTTTGACAACTGTTCCCGTTTCCCTCCTACCTCCGCCATCTCCATAAGTGATCAGTCTTCGCCCATTCTCACCGGCATTTGGTATTTGGTATTGTGACTGTTTTTAATTTTATCCATTTTGATAGGTATGTAGTGGTATCTCATTGTAGTTTTAATTAGCATTCCTCTCGTGGCTACTGATGTTGAGCCTCTTTTCCTGCTCGTATTTGCCATCTGTATTTCCTCTTGTGTGAAGTGTCTCTTTACGCCCTTTGCTGATTTTCTAATTGGATTGTTTGTTTTTTCACTGTTAATATTTGAGGTTTCTTTTTTGAGTTGGGGTCTCACTCTCCCAGGTTGGAGTGCAGGAGCATGATCACAGTTCACCACAGCCTCGACCTCCTGGGCTCAGGCCATTCTCCCTCCTCAGCCTCCTGAGTAGCGAGTAGCTGGGACTACAGGCACACGCCACCATGCCTGGCTAATTTATTATTTTTTTTTGTAGAGACTAAGATCTTGCTGTGTTATCCAGGGTGTTCTCAAACTCCTGGGCTCAAGTAGTCCTCCCGCCTGGGCTTCCCAAAATATTGGGATTGCGGGTATGAGCTACTGCACCTGGCCTAAGGAGTCTTTTTGTCGTATAGATACTAGCCTTTTATTGGTTGATTATGCAGTTGGCATGCATTTTTTTCCCCCAGTCTGTATCTTGTGTTTTTAATATTTTACCAGGGCCTTTTGCTGAGGAAAAGCTTAACTTTTTGATAAAGTCAAGTGTATCAGTTTTTCTTTTTATGGAAGAAATCTTTGCCTAGCCCTGGATTCTGAAGATACTCTCATATTATTTTTTCTAGTTTTATGTTTTACATTTAAGTTCTTGATTCATTTAGAAGTAATTTTTGTATACAGTGTGGACTTGAGGCTGAGGGTCATTATTTTTGCCTCTGGATGTACAATTGTTGCAGCACCTTTCTTCAAAGGTTGTTTATCCTCCACTGAATTGCTTTTGCCTCTTTGTAAAATAAAATCAGTTGGGCAAACTTTGTGTGGGTCTATTTTGGGGTTTTAAAAAATTCTTTTCCATTGATTCATATGTCTATCTCTCTGTCCATACCACATATTCTTGGTTACTATAGTTATAGTAAGTCTTGAAATCAGTAGACTGATTCTGCCAATTTAATTCTTTTTCAAAATTGTTTTAGCTATTTTAATTCCTTTGCCTTTTTATATATATTTTAGAATAATCTTGTCTATATCTACAAAAAGTCTCGCTGGAATTTTCACAGGAATTCTGTTAATCCCATATGCCAATTTGGGGAAAATTGGCATCTTCAGCATGTTGAGTCTTTCAGTCCATGAACATGGTACATCTCTCCATTTATTTAGATTTCAATTTCTTTCATCAGAATTTTGTAGTTTTCAGCATACAGATCCTGTACATGTCTTGTTAGATTTACACGTAGATACCACTTTCCTTTTTTTCAGTGGTCATAAATAGTACTGCCTTTTGTGCTTGGGTTGTTTCTAGCATATAGAAAGACAGTTTGTTTGTTTGTTTTCGAGGCCGTGGCAAGCCATGATCATGCCCCTGTACTCCAGCCAGGGGAAACATAATTGTTTATCTTACATCCTATGACCCTGGCCTTGGTTAGCTTATTAATTCTTGGAGGTTTTTTGGTAGATTTCTTGGGATCTCCTACATTGACAATCATATCATCTGCAAATAGTGACAGCTTTATTTTTCCCTTTCCATTCTGTGTGCATTTTCTTGCCTTATTGCACCAGCTGAAACTTCCAGCACTGTGCTGAGGGAGAGTGGTGTGAGCAAATTATTGCCATGCTGCCTCCCAATCTTAAGGAGAAAGCATTAGCTGTAGGATTTCTGTAGATGTTATCAAGTTGATGAAGTTTCCATATATTCTTATTTCTCTGGGAGTTTTTTTTTTTTTTTCTTAAAATTTTGTTTTTTTTAGAGATGGAGTTTCCTTATGTTGCCCAGGCTGGACTTGAACTCCTGAGTTCAAGTGATCCTCCTGCCTTAGCCTCCTGAACAGCTGGGACTACAGGTGTGTGCCATTACATCACACCACTGATATTGATATATTTTTCTTTCTGAAGATTTTTAAAATCATGAATGGGTTGGCTTTTATCAAATACTTTTTTTTGCATTAAATGTGTTCATGTGATTTTTCTTTGTAGTCCAATAATATGGTAGGTTGATTTTCAAATATAGAACTACCCTGAAATTAATGCCACCTGATCATGATAATTATTTTTAGTGTATAGTTTTATTTGTTAATATTTTGCTAAAGATATCTGTGTCTGTGTTCATGAGAGAAATCGGTGTGTAGTTTTCTTTTTTTTGTATGATTTTTGTCTGTTTGGTGGATCAGGGTAATGCTAGCTTTATAAATTGAATTGGGAAAGCATTTATTTCCTCTTCTAATTTTAGGAAAAGATTGGGTACAAGCTGTGTTAATTCTTCTTTAGACATTTAGTAGAATTATTCAAGGAAGCTGATCTGGTCTTAGAGATTTCTTTTTGAAAATTTGAAAATTATAAATTCAGTTTCCTCATACAAGTTGAGTGTCGCTTATCTGAAATGCTTGAGACCAGAAGTGTTTCAGATTCCAGATTTTTTTTTGGTGGTAATATCTGTATTATAATTAACTGGTTGAGCATTTCTAATATGAAAATCTGAAATGCTTCAATGAGCATTTCCTTTGAGCATCCTGTTGGTGCTCAAATATTCAAGCACTTTGGATTTCAGATTTTAAATTAGGGATGCTCACCCAACAGTTATAAGGCTATTCGAATGCTCTATTTCATAGTGACTGAATTGTGGTAAGTTTTATTTTTCTTTCTTTTTTTTTGAGTTGGAGGCATTCGGTCACCAAGACTGGAGTGCAGTGGCATGCTCACAGCTACCACAGCCTCGACCTGCTGGACTCAGGCAGTCCTTCTGCCCCAGCCTTCCAAGTAGTTGGAACTACAGACTCGCACCACCATACCCAGCTGATTTTCTGATTTATTGTAGAGATGAGGTCTTGCCATGTTGCCCAGGCTGGTCTCAAACCCCTGGGCTCAGGCAGTCCTCTCACCTTTGCCTCCTGAAGTGCTGGGATTACAGGTGTGAACCACCATGCACAGCTTATTTTTCTTTCAAAGAATTGGCTCATTTAATTTAGATTGTCAAGCTTATGTTTGTAAAACTGTTCTTATTGTTTCCATATTATCCTTTTGACATCTGCAGAGTCTGTAGTGATATCCTCTGTTTCATTCCTCGTGCTGATAATTAATTTCTATCTTCTCTCTGTGTTTTTCTTTGTCAGACTTGCTAGAGGTTTGTCAATTTTACTGATCTTTTTGAAGAACTAGTTCTTTATTTCACTGATTCTCCCTCCCCCCATTGTTTTTGTTTTCAGTTTTATTGATTTCTACTCTTGTCTTTATTATTTCCTTTCTTCTGCTTGCTTTGAGTTTTTGGTTTTTTCTTGTTCTTGAGATGGGGTCTTAGATTATTGAACTGAGACTTTTCCTTTTTTCTAATGCATGCACTGGATGCTATAAGTTTTCCTCTCAGTTCCACTTAAGCAGGGTCCCATCAATTTTGATATATTTTTCTTTTCATTCAATTTATTTCCTTGAGACTTGTTTGACATGTGGATTACTTAGAAGTATTTTGATGTATTTGGAGGTTTTTCCTGTTACCTTTCTGTTATGATTTCTAGTTTGATTCCGTTGTGACTAGAGAACACATTCTGTGTGATTTCAAGTCTTTTAAATTTCTTGAGGTTTGTTTTTTGGGCCAGGATGTTGTCTATCTTGGCATATATTCCATGGATACTTGAAAAGGTTGTGTATTCTACTGTTGTTGAGTGGAATGTTCTGTAAATGTCAATTAGTTCCTGTTAGTTGACATTGTTTAGTTCTCTGTACCTTTGCTGATTTTCTGTCTAGTTTTTCTGTCATTGTTGAGAGAAGGTTGCTGAAGTCCCCACTAGAATTGTAGATTTGTCTTTCTCCTTTCAATTCTATCAGTTTGTGCTTCTTACATTTTGTAGTTCTGTTGTCTGGTACATATGCATTTAGGGTTGCTGTGTCTTGGTGAATTGACCCATAGATCATGCCCTGTCTCTGATCATTTTCTTTGCTCTATTTGAAATAAATAAAACAACCCTTGTTTTCTTTTGATTATGTTTGCATGCTTTATCTTTTTCTATCCTTTTTGCTTCAACCTGCTATATCATTATGTTTGATTTGAAGTGAGTTTCGTGAAGACTACATATAACTGGGTCATATTTTAAAATCTGTTCTATCAATCTCTGTCTTTTAATTGATGTATTTAGATCCTTTACATTTAATAGAATTTTTGATATGCCCAGGGCTTAAGTCTGCTATTTTATGTGTTAATTCTGTTGGTTCTGTCTTTTGTTTCTTTTTCCTGCCTTCCTGTGAGCCACTTGATTTTTTAAAATTTCATTTTGATTTATCTGTAGTTTTTTTTCCTTTTGAAATAATGTCTTTATTAAGACAGTTCACATATCATACAGTTCACTCTTAGAGTGTCCAGTTCAGTGGTTTTTAGTATACAATTATGCACTATAAAACACTTTCAGTCAACAACAGACCATATGTATGATGGTGGTCTCATAAAATTATAATGGAGCTGAACATTTCTATTGGTGGCGTCATAGCCTTCATAATCTATTAGCACAGTTACTTTAAAAAATTTATATTTATATATTTAGCGTGGCCTAAATGTCCAGTGTTTATGAAGTCTTTTGTAGTGGATAGTCATGTCCTAGGTCTTCACATTCACTCACCACTCACTCACTGACTTATCCAAGCAACTTCAGTTCTTCAAGCTCCATTCATGGTAAGTGCCCTATATAGCTTTATCATTTAAAAAATCTTTTATACCATATTTTTTCTATGTTTAGATACACAAATACTCCCATTGTATTACAGTTGCCTACAATATTCAGTATAGTTACATGCAGTACAGATTCATGGCCTAAGAACAATAGAGATACCATACAGGCCTGGGGTATTGTAGGATAGAACATCTAGGTTTGTTCACACAGCAACAAAGTCACCTAATGATGCATTTCTCAGATATAACCCTGTTCTTAATTGACACATTATTCAGAGTTGTGCAGCCATCACCATAATCAATTCTAGAATGTTTTTATTACTCAAAAAAAAATTAGGCTGGGCATGGTGGCTCACGCCTGTAATCCCAGCATTTTGGGAGGCAGAGGTGAGAGGATTGCCTGAGCCCAGGGGTTCAAGACTAGCTTGGGCAACTTGGCAAGACCTTGTCTCTACAATTAAAAAAAATTAGCCAGGTATGGTGGCACTTGCCTGCGTTTCTAGCTACTTGGAGGGTTGAGGTGGGAGGATCCCCTGAGCCCAACAGTTGGAGGCTACAGTAGCCCTGATTGTATGACTACACTTCAGCCTGGGCAACAGACTGAGACTCCGACTCAAAAAACAAAAATCCAAACCAAAAAAACCCCATACCCTTTAATAGCCTTTCTCATTCTCTAGATATAAATCTCTTGTCAGAAATAGAATGACAGATACTCCCTTCCATCCTTTGATTTCTTTTCACTTTCTTGATGGTGTCCTTTGAAACACAAAAGTTTTTGATTTAATAAAGGCTACCTTATCATTGTTTAACCCAAGGCTACAAAGATTTACCCCTACTACTTTCTTCTAAGGATTTTATAGTTTTAGCTCTTACATTCATGTCTTTGATTCACTGTAAGTTAATTCTTTATGTATGGTGTGAGGTAAGGGTTCAACTCTTTTTTTTTTTTTTTGAGATGGAGTCTCTGTTGCCCAGGCTAAAGTGCAGTGGCATACTCACAGCCACTCCAGCGTCAACCTGCTGGGCTCTGGCAGTCCTTTCAAGTAGCCGGAACTATAGGCACGCGCTACCATGCCCGGCTAATTTTTGATTTATTGTAGAGACGCTTTCTCACCAAGTTGCCCGGGCTGGTCTCAAACCCGTGGGCTCAGGCAATCCACTTACCTTGGCCTCCCAAATTGCTGGGATTACAGACTGAGCCACTGAGCCTGGCCTCATTCTTTTCCATGCATATATCTGGTTGTCCCAGCACCATACTTTGAAAAGACTATTCTTTCCTCATTGAATGCTCTCAGCATCCTTGTTAAATCAGTTGACCATGGACACATGAATTTATAGACTCACTTCTGTTCCATTGCTCTAATTCTGTCCTTATATCAGTATCACACTATCTTGCTTACTGTTGTTTTATAGTAAGTTTTGAAATCCCCAGGTATGACTGTTCTAGCTCTGTTTCTCTTTTTCAATATTGATTTGGCTGTTCTGGGTCCCTTGCACTTCCACATGAATTTTACAACTACCCGTCAATTTTGGCAAATGATTTAGCTGGGATTCTGATGGGGATTGCATTGAATCTGTAGATTAATTTGGGGAGTATTCTCATCTTAGCAATAAGATGGAGGTGGTGGAACCAGTGGGCCCTTGTCCCTATCCTGTGGCAGTGAAGGAGACACTGTGGTCTCAGGTCAGGGGACCCAGGGGTGACACACATACACTTTCCTCCCCCATTCACCTCCCACCTGGGTGGACTCCCCCAACCCCTCCACCCACTGTCTCTCAGCCTGGTGTGCCTGGGACTGGCTGTGATGGGGAGCTTCCAGGGTGCAGGGAGAGGAGTTCTAGTTGAAGGGCTGGCCATACCCCTGGATAGCGATGTCTAGCAGGGGAATGAGTGGGCCCAAGAGGCTATCACCTGTGTCTTTGATGCCTTCCACTCAGGAGTGTCTGGCCACCCTGATTTGTACCTTTGAGACCTGGCAGGGATGAATGTGTGATGGCGAGGTCCCCCCCTTGGTGCTGGATTCTGCTCCCTTGGTGCTAGGGTCCCACCTTTGGTGATGGGGTCCTGCCCTTGATGATGGTGTCCCTGCCCTTGGTGTTGGGGTTCCCCTCTAGGTAATGGGGTCCTGTCCTTGGTGATGGGGTCCTGCCCTTGGTGCTGGGGTCCGACTCTTGGTGGCAGGGTCCCCCCTTTGGTGGCAGGGTCCCGCCCTTGGTGACGGGGTCCCTGGCCAGGGAGGATCAGTGGGGCTTCATCTTGGCTGGCGACTAGACCAGGTGAGTCAGGTTGTGGTGGTGTCCCCCCTTGCCCTGCAGTGGAGCCAGTCCTCTGGTGGAGAGAGGGAGAAGTGGGGCCTCAGGCAGGTCCTGCCTTCCAGAAAGCCCCGCCTGCTGCTACTATCCCAAAGCTGGCATTCCCAAGCCATAAAAGCTACGTGTTTGTATTTATGGTCGTTATTTTTCATATCGGTAATTACCTTTTACAGCCCAGGCTTAGAGGCAGCCCCAGCCAGCTCTAAGTTCTCTGTGATCCTGGAGCCAAGTGCTGGGCTCCTCCTGCCTGCCCCCCCACCACCTTTTTTCCCTCTTTTACACAAGATTCTTGGGTTTTGCAAAAGAGCTTGGGAGGTTTGGGTTTTGTGGTTAAGATTCTCACACTGGAGCACGGGGACGATTATGAGTAGCTTTTATTTGGCCCCCAGGATCTTACTGCATTATCCGTATTTCCTTTAATTTGTGGGATTTCTAGTAAATGGGCTTAAAAATAGGTCTGGGCATGCTGCCAGGGCAGATGCGGGCAGCAGGCATCACTACACCCCCTGTCTCACAGCAGAGCAGGGCAACCCCATGTTATCGGGCCTGCGTCTCCTACAGGGCCCCCGAAGCAGCCTCTCAGTGCACCTTGGGGAGGGGACAGGGGCACAGTAACCCTCTCCTGGACAGGAAGTCAGGGTGAATCTCAGCTGCAGCTGAGGAGCTGGGTCCAGGGTCGTGCCTGCAGTGTGTTCCGGGTACCCAGGAAGGTGGTGGGGGTGGGGGTTTTAGGTTCTGTCTAAGGGGGTAGGAGGTGGGAATTCCCTTTGGGACCCTGATGGAGGCCAGGCTGAATAGAGGGCTGGGGAGGCCTGGTCACCTGCATGTGGACCACACAGTAGACATTCCACGGAGCACAACAGGAGACCCGGCAGTCCCTGTGTGGCCGGCTGCCCTGCTAGCAGCAGGCCACCCAGTCATGCTCAGGGAGGACTGAGGCCATCTGTCTGGAGACCCCCCTGCAGCTGGCTGAGAAGGCCCAGCCCTCAGTCTGGTCAGGCTTATTGCTGGGCCTGCTGGCCAGGGACTCTCAGCTGTAGAAGATGCTCATCCTTTTTTTTTTAAATTGTCTGACAGACCTCAGCAGATCCACAGCTTCCTAGTGTCCCTGAGCCACACACCCAGTGGTAAGACCTGGGAACGGTACATAACTGTGCTGTTTCCCAGCCAGAGTTCAGGTTGCACTCCCCAGGCTGCTTCTCTGAGGTCTTTCTTTCTTCCTCTCTCTTTTTTTTGAGTTGAAGTCTCACTCTGTTGTCAGGCTGGAGTGCAGTGGCATGATCACCGCTCACCACAGCCTCAACCCCCAGGCTCAGGCAATCCTTCCACCTCAGCCTCCCAAGTAGCTAGGACTACAGGCATGCACCACCATGCCCGGCCGATTTTTTTTATTTTTTGTAGAGACAAGGTCTTGCTATGTTGTCCAGGCAGGTCTCGAACTCCTGGCCTAAGTGATCTTTGTGCCTCAGCCTCCCAGAGTGTTGGGATTACAGGTGTAAGCCACAGCACCTGGCCTTTTAGGTCTTTCTTAACAGCTCTAGGTCTGGGCTCTGTGGCCTCTTCTTGGAAATGCTGACCAAGTGTCCTCAGTGCCCTCCTCTGTACAGGCTCTCGTCTGGATGTTGAGGGCTCATGCAGCTCTGCTGGCCCCTGCTACACTCTGGTCCAGGGGACCCTTGGCCTTGGCCATGAGGGTGTCTCCTGGTCCTGGTGAGCTCCATCCACCCTGAGAGTTGGCTCTCGGGTTGGTGAAAATTCTAGCTCAGGGCCAAGCTGGCTGGCCTCTGAGGCCTGTCCTTGTCCCAGAACTGTCTCTCTGCAGGCCCCTATGCTCCCTGCAGATAGGAGGACTGAGCCCAGAGGCAGGGCTGAGGTTCCCAAGCCTCTCCTGCCCATTCAGGGCAGTGCTGTTCATGGCGTTGGGGGTCGGGTTAGGAGACCATCCCGTCCCACAACTGTGGCCCCTCGGTGGCTAACACTCTGCCCAGAATTTCTGCCCAGTCTCGACCCCTGAGTTAGCCTGACCCCGGAAGTGTGGGGGTGGGGGTTCTTCTGAGTGCTGCTGTGTGTCTGAGAGCTGAGGGAGCCTGAGACCCCGATGGAACTGTGGAGAGGGTGGAAGTATGGATGGCCAGGGCCACAGGGAGTCCAGAGAGCTGCCACTGCTGCTTCAGCTGAGAGCCGGGTGCAGGCATCTGTGTAGGGCAGGAGGCTGGCCTCCCTGGGCTGAAGGAGGCTGGACATGGCACTTGACGCCCATTGGAGAACGGCAGGACAGAGCAGGGTGGCAGGTGGCCCAAGAGGCGCCATAGGCATCTGCCTTGCCCCTTGGTGAGCTCTTCAGGGCAAATGCTGGGTGAGAAGGGTGCCCCAAAGGATGAGGGCTAGGGTGTCCCGGGTCACTGTGACCTGCAGCCACCTTTCCAGGGCCACTGAGGCAGGGGTGGTGCACGTGCAGCGGGGGTGCCCATCCCATGTAATTGGACCCCCCACTAGTGGCTGATCTAGTATTTCTGTGTCAATCTGATTTACATTAGATTTTTAAGCATAATTAGAAATGCAGAGGAGCTTTGTCTACCTCGCCTCGACTATTTATGGCATGCTATGCAGATGAGGATGCCATGAATATTAATCATGGGAGTGTGCCGAGAAGGCGCTGTCTTTAATGAGTTGGGTGACGGACTGGGCCCAGCACGGCATGCACCGCCCGCCTGCCTGCCCATGCCTGGGACCCAACGACTTCATGACCCCTGCCCTCAGGTGGTGCCAGCCTGGGCACAAGCAGCCCTGGGATCTCCCTCAGGCCCATAGAGAGAAAGAGGCTGGTGAGGGGGACACTGCCCCGGCACTGCTGCCCTTGGCTGCCACCCGAGCACTCCGAGCAGTTCCAGAGAGACCCTGCCACTGTGGTGAGAGGACGGAGGGTACCATGCACGTGCTTGGAGATGGCTTTTTAAGTTATTAAACGATGCCCGAGGGAGACACTCTTCAAGCTTGCGTTATTTAAATTACAAATAATGGGTGAGGGAGATTGTCGGCTCTGCTCAAAACACTGCTTCATTCTTTGGAAACCTTCTAGAAGGTTTTGTGGCTCATGGCTACAGATGGGGTTGGTGGACTCATAGGGGTGTCCCCTCCCCTCCCTGCCCTGCCAACTGTTGCTCCTCTGAGCATTCATTGCTTCTGGTCTGTGCTGAGTTTTGTTTGGCCCATACCCCTACCCGTGAGAAACTATCTTGAGAGTAAAGATCAGAGCCCATGTGTTGGCAGGTGGTCTTGCCTCAGGGGAGTGGTCGAAGCACTACCTGCATGGATCATTCCCCATGGGCCCAGGACTTGGCTGGCTCACGCAGACCCCTGGACCAGACCCTCAGCAGACCTGAGGCCGCAGGCTCCCAATGGGGTCCTGTTGGATGCAGAGCCTGCTGCTGCACATGGGACATCCTCTGGTCTGCACCCAGCCCTGTGGTCCTACAGGGCTGCTAGGGCCAGGCTGCTGGTGGCCCCTTTGGGCCCTGGGGTGGGGGCTGTGCTGCCTAGAGGCCCCATGCTCGCATCTGAGCCAGTTCTGTCCTTTCTGTCTGAGGACCTGCGTGACGGCTGGGGGGAAAGGATGGATAAGCAAAACTGTGAGTCTGCAGACTCTGGCATGTTGCCTTCCTCCATCTGGAAGAAAAGCTTCCAGGCAGACATTTGTTAGTGCAGTTACAGCCGGCTTTTATGGCCAAGGCCGGTCCAGGCTTGTGGTCTAGAGTGGAGGCTGCCCAGGGGCTGACTGAGTGAGGGCCTTGCCCATGCCCAGCCCCAGACAGCTCTCCTCTGCTGCTGGACTGGGCTGATAGTGGCTATCTGAGAGGGCTCGTCAGGACAGAGACCCACCTGCACTTCCCATGACCCTGCAGCTGGGGAGGCCTATGTGCCTCGGACAAGTCTGGGTCTCCATTACCACAGGGCCATTGAGCGGGGCCAGTCTTCACCTTCTGATGCTTGTCACTTAATGACCCAAGACCAGCCCAGAAGGGCGATGACCAGGTGCCCAGGATTCAGGTCCGTGCCCAGCCGCCTCTGGCTTCTGAGGCCTCAGCAGACCCGCCCTCCACGTGCCTCAGTTTCCCCACCTGGACTGCCTGAGGTGAGCACACAGCTCGTGCAGTCTGGGGTTGTTTGGGGATCGAGGAGAGGGCCTCCCAGCTGCTAAAACCCAGCCTGCACCTCCTGCATCTGTGCACCTGGGTCCTTGGCTGGCTGGTGGTTCCATTAGTGGTGAGGCCAGGGGCAGCCCAGCTCTGCTTTATGGTATCTTAAAAGTTTGATGCAAGCTGGGCATGGTGGCTCATGCCTATAATCCCAGAACATTGGGAGGTGGAGGCTAGGGGATTGCTTGAGTCCAGGGTTCGAGACCAGCCTAGACTACTTGGCAAGACCTTTGTCTCTACAACAAATCAAAAAATTAGCTGGGAGTGGTGGCGCATGCCGGTAGTTCCAGCTACTTGGAAGGCTGAGGCAGAAGGATTGCTTGAGCCTAGCAGGTTGAGGTTGTGGTGCCGTGAGCAGCATGCCACTGTACTCCAGCCTGGGTGACAGAGTGAGACTTTGGGAAGAGAAAATTTAGCTGGGCATGTTGGCCCTCGTCTGTGGTTTCAGTTACTTGAAAGGCTGAGGTGGAAGGGTTGCCTGAGCCCAGGGAGCCTGTGGTTGCTGTGATCATGCCACTGCACTCCAGCCTGGGTGACAGAGTGAGACTGAGTCAAAAAAAAAAAGT
>CAUYQG010038253.1:0-23669 GCA_963574415.1 Tarsius wallacei | reverse complement strand
GCCCGGGCAACTTGGCGAGACCTCATCTCTACAATAAATCAAAAATTAGCCAGGCGTGGTAGCGTGCCTGTAATTCTAGCTACTTGGAAGGCTGAGGCGGAAGGATTGCCGGAGTCCAGCAGGTTGAGGCTGAGGCTGAGGCTGCGGTGGCCGGGAGCGGCCACTGCACTCCAGTCTGGGCGACAGTGAGACTCCAACTCAAAAAAAAAAAAAAAAAAATACACAAGACCCAACTGAAATCATGTGTTTTTTAAAAAATGGTATGTAACATGGTAAAAATTGAACTGTATAATTCAAACATTGCATCCAAAAGCTATTAATTCAGTTTGGGGCTCCTTTATTATATGCAAACAAAATTTTGTCTAATTTGTTAAAAAAAATTAATCTAAGCATCTGTGGCAGACTAGTTCCATGAGTTACTCTAATAAATTATCTCTTGTATTTACACACTTTCCTTTAACTCCACAATTCCTCTCTCTATAAGGGTGTTTATTTCTGCATCCCTAGAGTCTAGGTTTGTTCATGTGACTTGCTCTGGACACCAGAAAATTAACAGATGTGAAGAGATATGAAAAAGCACTTGAATATTTTTCTACTTCCTCTCTTGGAACATGGACTTGCCCTGAGAATGAATTTAGGCCAGCTTACTTGAGAGGTGAGAGAAACTTGGAAGGGTAGGAGAGAAACTTGCAGAGAGATAGGTTATGCCATAGCAAAGACATTTGATTTATGACCTTGGCTTTGGTACTGGATGGCAGATGGAACCTGGAAAAGCCATGATGGAATGGCTGCAGAAGGCTAGAAAAATGGCAACCTGTGTAATGCAGAGAGAAGCAACTGATGAAGCCATCACCTAGCTTGGGAGATAGAAAAGACATGAGTAATGACATTCCTGGGCAGACTGTGAGGGCATTGATTGGCTCTTAATATCTGCATAAGACATGGTTCTACAAGAAAGAGGCATGCTAAACAGAGAACCAGTGAGCTTGAAAGTAAAGAGAAGTATAGAGGGATCAAGATGTGTGCTAGAAAATATGACTATTTCTCAACTCCAACCTCTCAAACTGGTGAAGAACAAACTTCAGAAAGACATGACCCAACATAAACATTGAATAGGATGTGGCTACACACTTCTTTAGGAAAACACTTCAGATAATTCAGATGGAGCCCGAAAGACATCTCAGGTAAGTAAAGGGCTTCTAGAGATCTTAAGGATGGTCCCAGGTAGCCTAACACACCCAAAGTGGCAGTGTTGAGTCTGGAGTAAAAAGCAGGCTTCAGACAGAATCATGAGTGTGCCTTCATTGCACAAAGAGGATGTGAATCGATTCACAGAAGCCAATACAGTGTTTAAGGAAGCTTTATAGGTAGAAGTGCCACTTCCTGGAATAAAAAGAGAATCATAAAAGGACTGCAGGCATAGAAAATCTATCACGACAATTGTACTTTGGAGTGATCACTTAAGCCAGTGTGGGTGTTGGAATCAGATGGAGGAGGTAAGAGTGATGGAAAAAAGCCAAAGCATTAATCTTCTGAGGTAGTTCCAGCAGAACAGGATGAGACCCATCACAGAGGTGGTGACAGACAGGGACATCAATGCAGGCACAGCTTAATCCTAAATCCAGTGAACAAATACTAAGTAATAAAACAAAAATTGAAAGTCCTCCTTCACAGCACCCTCAGGTGATCATTCTAAAAGCAAAGGTGCTATTGTTGAGATTTTATAGGAAGGGCCAATCACCAGTTTAAATGTGAGATCAAGCCCTCTGCCTTTGGTGTGAGAAAAACAGCTCAGTTTTATAAAGGCAGTTGACAACGCCATCATCTACTACCTCCAAATCTTCATGAAAATGAGTATTAATCCCCCATTTTTTGATGAGGTATCAGTCATAATTGCATGTATTTTCAATTCTACCCCAAAGAGGAGTTCTGCATTCCCCAGACCAGGATCTGTGGTTATAGTAGTGTTCATAGATAAAGGCATGGATTTATTGATACTGACAGGAGCGATGTCTACAAGAGACAAGAAAGGCATGAGCAGGATTCTAGAAGTTCTCAAGCATACAAGCTTGTATTTACATATTTATCCAAAATCAACAATCTTTCTTTTGCATCTCACTCTTTCCTATATCCATGCTCCTGTACAGTATATTAGCTGGAGTGTATGCACCCAGGGCCACCGATCCCTTTGGTTTTCCTATCACTATGGAAAAGTTTTTGTGCCTTAAGAAATCTTTCTTGGCACCTATGCTGCCCTTTCTTGATGATGATACTAAAGCTACTGTGTGTGTGTGCCAGTCATATAATGCTGCTGTGGTCAAAATGAGACAGGACTATCTGTTCATGTCTCATTATATCTCATAGATGCCATCTGTTGTTTAGCTGACTTGTTTTTCTCTCGTTCTTGTAGTTTCTGTTCTCCTTTTTTGCACATGTCTACTCATTTCTAATACACCATGAAACTTATGAACATTTACCTTTTATCCTATTCCCTTCATTGACATCTACACAGTCTTTTAGAAAGAGGGGAAAGAAGTAATAGATTTGTCCAAAATGCACAAGGTAGAATCAAGATGACATTATGACCAAATAGATTTGGAGATTGAGGGAGAGCAAGAAATCTGGGGTGGTTTCTAGAGCTCTCGCCTGGATGATTGAGAAGTCGCCACTTCTAGGGAATTATAATGGGCTGAGTTTTAGAGGAATTGTTATGTTTGAGAAGTCTTTGGGACACGTAAAATGTGAGTGTCCAATTAAGCTGTTAAATGAACAGATGTGGAACTGGAGAGGACTTGCTTCAATGTGGGTTGTTAAGTATAAGTGTTAATACTGTACTTCAGTGAGAGACTATGGCGGGGCAGGGGACAGGGGTAGAAAGCAAAGCAGAGAGGAAGGAGGGAGGGGGGAGGAGAGAGGAATGGGGAGGAGACAGAAGGCGAGGGGAGGGGAAGAGAGGTGCTTAGGGATACCAACAAAAAAGTTAGGAAAAGTTGGAAGATTCTTCAAAAGAGAAGACTGAGATCTTTTACTCCAGAGAAAATGTTCAGATGATTTCATTAGGGTCTACCATGTCCAAATCTGACTGAAATTAATAAAGGCCCCACATGTAACTGTGTTGGGTAGACAGCACAAACAAAAAACAAAGTTTTGGGCTTGGACAAAGTAGAAAATAAACAACAACCATAATTGGGGTTATTTCAGGTTTTGCTTTAAATCCATTTCCCTACACACAATTGTTAACAACATCCTGGGTCAGAAAGGCCTCATCTTATGAAGCAGGTCTGACCCCAATGGGAAGAAATGAGGAAAATAGGGGCAGGTGGCAAAAGCGGATTGAGCGAGGATAGCTTCAGCCCATGATGCAGACTTGTCAGAGTCTGCCAGTCGTGCAGAGAACTCCAGAGCAGAGGTTACTTCTTGGATCAGGCATCCCCAACCCCCCGGTGGTGGACCTGGTCTGTGGCCTGTTAAGAACTGGGTCACACAGCAGGAGGTGAGCTGTGGGTGACTGGAGCTCTGTCTTGTGTCAGATCAGCAGCAACATTAGATTCTCATAAGAGAGTGAACCCTCTTGTGAACTGAGCATGGAGGGATCTAAGTTGTCTGCTCCTTATGAAAATCTGGTGCTTGATGATCCCCCCACCTCCTGGTCAGTGGAAAAATTGTCTTTCATGAAAGCAGTCCCCAGGCCAAAAAGGCTGGGGACCACTACCTTGGAGGAACCAATGGGACCAGGAATGACCAGTCACTAGTCCCCTCACTATGTTCTATCACCGCCTACAGGCAGTCCAGGCCCAGGGTGGCAGTGCAGCTCTACAACTCAGGAAGTATCAAAATACTTGCACTAGTATGTTTCACTGCAGCACTATTCACAACCACAAAATCATGAAACCAACATAAGTGCCACCAACAATTGACTGGATAAAGACAATGTGATACATATACACCACAGAATACTATGCAGTCATAAAAAAGAATGAAATCACGTACTTTGCAGCAACATGGATGGAGCTGGAGACCATCATCCTAAGTGAACTGACTCAGAAACAGAAAACTATACTCTCATTCATATGTGGGAGCTAAATTATCACAAAGATGAAATAACAGTCACTAGAAATACCAAGGAGTGGGGCTACGGTTCAGAAATTACCTATTGGGTACAATGTCCAATCCCCACAACTACACAAGATGTCCATGTAACAAACATGCATGTGTACCCCGATTCCTAAATAAAAACAAAAAAAGAAAAGAAAATAGAAATAACAGTGATCCTGGAAGTTCTGCAGAAGGCTGTCAGCTAGCTGCACCTTGGAGCTGGACGGCATGTTCTTTCATGAAGCGGTATACCTCCACGAGTATCACAACCCCTGTTTACTCTCAAAACCATCCTGGTTTGGAAGAGTCAAAACCTCTACATCTTAGGTTGTTATTTTCTCTGCACAGTCACAGTCTTAGTGCTTGACACATGTGGGCTAATACCTTAAAGGAAAACAAACTCTCTCTGGCTGGAATTTCACATGTAATTAAAATACATTGTGGGGACTTCTTATTCCTTGTAATTTCACCTCACCTAAAGGAGTACAGCGCAGGTAAGAAATCTTGACTAAAATGCAACAGACTCCTGGAATTCAACTCAATGACTTTTGTCTGTATGTGTCCCACTGGATATGTTGGTAGAATCTTTTAAAACTACGGTGACAACCAGTGCAAGAAGGTAGGCTCCATAAGGAAAACAGAACAAGGCAAGAGTCCATGGTTTCTTATCCCACCATTAGCAGCCTCCTGAAATACACCTCTTCATGTGGGAATGTGCGCCCCATAGTGACACCTCCAGTCTCGCCTGTGTTAGAGGAGGGCAGATGTGTTTAATTCGATTCTAACGATGTTTTATAGTTCCATCTGCAGTTTATGGCAGACCCAGGCAAATTAAGCTGATGCCAATTTGCCTTTTGGCAATAGAAGGAAGTAATTATTTTTCCCAGGGGCAAGAAATCATTGCAAGCTAAATTTAACTTCCTGTCTGCCACTCCTTCCAGCCCTCCTCCAGGGTTCTGACCAACTGCAGGATCTGCATTCCTCAGAGCGGATCTCCTGCTTCTCCCTGACCTCCTACCTGTTGCTGGTCACCTCATGTTCCAGGTGATTCTGGGATTTATTTTACTTCATTACCCATTTGCAATCCATGATCTCTAACCTGGATAGCAAAGTGTGCAGGCACCTGTCAAATATCTCTTAACATTGCAAAAGGCAATAAAATAAAAAGAAAAGTAGGAAATTAAAAATCTAAAACGTGTACCTTTTTAGGATGGTTGTACATTTCTACTACACAACTATGCAACTTATAATGTCATACAAAGAAGAAAATTATCTGCTGGGACTACTCTGGGAATAAGGTAGAAGGGATGGCTGATTTCTTTCATTGATACTCAAGCTCTCAGATGGTTTACATGTTCAGTTTTCTTTATATGTTAGTGTGTGTCTTCAGTACACATATTAGAGAATCATTGATTCATTGATCACAAATTCACATGCTGGGCACCACATCAGACACCAGGAACACAGCCTAGATGAAACACCAAAGGCTTCTGCACTCTCAGAGTTTATATGATAATCAGGAGATGAATAATTAAAAACTTACAAATAAATAAGCAAGAATGCCCACTGAAATAAAAACCATGTGAAAGGAGCTGTATGTTTAAAGCACATGTGAAGGCAAGAATCAAATTTGCCCTTACCCGACCAGGCTGGTGAGGAAGACAGCAAGTGGAACTGGTTACTTAAGACAGTCAAGCAAGGCCTGCACTTGACCAGAAAATGGAAGGGTACACATTTTCTAGCAATGTTAACATCTACAGGAGAGTAAGCAAGGCAGAGAGAAGAGTAAGTGTTCAGTTCTCCTGAGAGGCAACAGAGAGGGGAATTCAGGAACAGAAGGGAGGCAGTGTGCCTGGTACATAGCAAAAAAAAAAAAAATGGCTTTGAATATGGACTGCAGCAACACAAAAGCTGATATACATATGTGAATGTGTGTGTGTGTATATCTATCTATCTATCTATCTATCTATCTACTATCTATCTATCTATCTATCTAAGAGACAGGGTCTTGCTCTGTCACCCAGGTTAGAGTGCAGTGGCACAATCATAGCTCACTGTAGTCTTGAATTTCTGAGATCAAGAGATTCTCCTGCCTCAGCCTCTTAGTAGCTGAGACTATAGGTGTGCCATCATGCCCACCTAATTTTTAAAATTCTTTGTAGAGATGGTGTCTTGCTAGGTTGCTCAGGCTAGTATCAAACTTCTAGGCTCAAGTGACAGCGATCCTCCAGTTTCGGTCTCCAAAAGTGCTGGGATTACAGACATGAGTCACTGCACCCAGCCCTGATTGAGAATTGAAAGCCCAACATTTGATCCTCGGTGCTCATGGGAACCAAGGGCGTTTCTGCTGAGCTGATTCTTTACATGTCTTACACTCTTACTGCAAAGATGCCATTGTATTTGCCTGCTAATACACTTAGGTATGTACATATTGATATCTCTCTTAAATATTGATGTGTTTACCTAGTACTATTCCTGTATTCATGTACCTATACATTATGCAATAACAATTTATTTAGACAAATGCATGCTCTCCGTGTTCTCTGCTCCTTCAGGAGTGCTGGCAGCCACCTAGACTATGTGTCACCATCACCCATGTCTTCTCTCCACCCCTGCAGCAAATGTGTACATGGATATAGAAGTAAAACTAGAAAAGTGGTAACATATCACTCACGCATGTTGCTTCACTAGCACAAGATATGATTTAATTTCTTCAACATCTCTACAAACTAAATCTGAAGGATATTACAACACATTTATGTGTGGAGAAGTAAAATAGAGACTGTTAAAGCTCATCAACAATTGTGACCCTGCAGCTCTACGTGTAACAACCTCCTCTTCAATCCATGGTTCTCCCATTGAACTTGGGAGCTATTCCATTCAGTTTTTTTCATTAAAAAACTGAAAGAATTCAAAACCAACCTGGGCCACATAGCAAGACCTCATCTCTACACAACATCAAAAAATGTGTCTGGCATGGTGGTGCAAGCCTGTAGTCCCAGCTACTCAGGATGCTGAGGTGGAAGCATCTCCTGAGCCCAGAAGGTTAAGGCTGCTATGAGCTGTGATTGTTGTGATCATGCCACTGCACTCCAACCAGGGCAACAGAATATGACCCCAACTCAAAATTTAAAAAAAAAAGCAGGAAGAAAATCATAGCTTGGTTTTCAGTTGTATAAGTCAAAAATCTGAATCAGTCTGTAAATAGAACACTTGGCAAAATGAACCAACTCTAGTACATAAACTCTAGTTAAAATGAGATAAAGTTCATGAGAATTTGCATACTCAATTTGGCAAAACTTACAGGAAACATTAGCACCCATATGACTTACTGCCTGTGAAAGTGTGCGGAACTATGCAAATGTCATTTTAAGAAATCAACAAAAGGTCTCAAAATTTACTTTGGTGCCTCTTCTGAGACCATTTGTGTTGCATGCTGAGATTTCATTTGTTGTACATTTTAATGAGTTTGCTACATAGATTTTGATTTAAAGCTTCCTCTCACAAACTAAATCTTATGAGTGTGGCTAATGTATATATTTTTTAAAAAGTTAGAAAGGTGCAGTCTCATTCTTACCTTCATATTTACTTTAAACATAAATTCTAATTATTATTTAAGATCATCCTGCAATTAGGAAGAGTTGAGAAGGAAATAAGAAACAAATGTTGACAGGAATAAGTATATCTGCATTGATAGGATTTGCCATTACTGGTAAGTCATTGAACATCTTTGCAATAAAAGACCATCAATTTCTCCAGTTCACAGTCCTCAGAGTCCAAAAATAGCCAAATTCAGCCGTGGAAGCTACAAATCAAATAAATGAACAAAGAAACCTCTTAGATATTGACTGACTCAAAGCCACACTAATGCTCTTTGGAAGGCCAAGGTTAGAGGATCACTTGAGGCCCAGAGTTTGAGACTAGCCTGGGCAACATAACATAACATAACATAACATAACATAACATAACATAACATAACATAACATAACAAAAACCCCAATTCTAATCTAAAGCAGGACATCTCTCAGCTATTATCCAGCAATTTACCCCACTATCTTTTAAGATTCTTTTCTTTTTAGATAAGTTTTCAAGTACCAAGGGCATATTGCACCAAAAAGAATTAGAGGAAAATCAGCAACAAATGTTTAGTGTTGACTGAATTTTACAGCTGATGACATGAGGCTTCAATCAAGGTCTGCTGGATACAAAGACAAAATATATTCTGGGCTGTAACATTTTGAAAGAAAATCTTTTTGCATATTTTATATTTTAAAATACTCTGGAGAGTCTCTTAAAATAACAGAAACTAGAGTTTTCAGAATTGAAAGAGACATTAGAAATGATCTAATTCAGTGGTTCTCAAACTTTGCTGCATATGAGAACCACAGGGGAGCTTTTCAAATACTTTACGCCCAGCCCAATTAGATCAGAATCACTGCAGGTGGGACTTAGTCTTCCACATTGTTTAAAGCTCATCCAAAGATTTCAATTTATGAAAGAAGCATAATAAAGGAATAGGAGAAAGTGAGTAAGGAAAGAAAGGAGAGATAAAGGATGGATGGAAGGCAGAAGTTAGTTTGTATTTCCCTGCCTTTAATTGGGAAGAAGGAAAATGAAGAAAGGTATTTCTCTGGCTGGTTTTCCTCGGTAATGTACTATGAGTTATGAAAAAAATCACTTGCAGGAAGCTTCAATTGGCAAGTCACTCACCATGTTAAAAAGAATAGAATAGCTGCTATTTAATATTTACATACATTGTGTCATTATGAAATAATTAGCTGAAGTTTTATAAGTGGCTGAAATTCAACCATACAGTGGAATCCCCAAGTATATTTTGACTATATTACTTTTACCTACGAAGAAAATCCGTCCAGATCAGTTACGAGTTATTGAAGCACCTCTATATGCCAAAAAAATCTTAATTATGGCACAGATGAGGAGGCCCATTACAGACAAATGTCTTTTCTCACAGAGTCTAGCAAAAAACATAATAAGTCAACAGGCAGCTACCTCTGAATGTTATGACCAAGGGAGCAAAGACAGCCACCAACTCAACTGTGAATCAGGAAGCCTTCTGAGAGCAGGTGACCTTCAATTAGAGACCAGAGTGAGCACCAATGTTGCCTATTTAGTAAAGCTCTGGCTAGCTCACAGGTGTTGCTTTGCTTTAGAAAAGGTGATGTTTCTTGATGACCTATATGAAGGAAGCTTCAGGAGATTGGTGGGCCTCAGTGCCAAACTGCAGTAGGTGGAAGAAGAAAAGGAGTGAGGTAATTGAACTAATGACTCTTAATTCCTTCAACGGATAGGCAAAAGCATGGTAGCGTATTATGTGGGATATACCAACACAGTTAAGAAAGTCAGGCAGATCAGACTTGGAATCCTGCTCTGCCCTGCCTAGTTCTTCTGTGCTTCTATTTGTTTGTTTATTTGTTTTTGGAGTTAGGGTCTTAATCAGCTCAGGTTGGAGGACAGTGGCACAATCACAGCTCACTGTGGCCTTGACCTCCTGTGTTCAAGCAAACCTCTCTCCTTAGCCCAAGTAGCTGGAACAAAAGGCATGTGCCACCACACTGGGCTAATTTTTTATTTTTTTGTAGAGACAATGACTCGCTATGTTGCCCAGGTTAGTCTTGAACTCGTTAGTTCAAGCATTACTTTTACCTCAGCTGTTCTGAAATTACAAATGTAAGCCACCACACCTAGCCTTCTTCTGTACTACTAAATAGCTATTTGCTTGTTTAACAAATGGCAATTGGTAAAGATCAAATGATATAATGCACGTTACAAGCTTAGCAAAGTTCCTGGCCAGAAAAAGAGCTCAATAAATTAGTCAACTAAATATAAACATCTGGTGGGACAGAGGTTGAAAATGTATTTATGCTGGCAGAAACCTGATTACATCCTGATGCTGATGAGAAGCAGCTTTTTGAAAAGAAGAGGCTACAGATAACAAGAGAGAGGGAATTATCCGAAGAGTGGGAAGTGTGGAAAACACAAAGAGTAGCTTCTGAGCTCATCCCAACTTGAGCAGGAAGGCAACGAAATAGGGAGCCTGGGCTGGATGACTGCCAGTGACACTAACTGAAGGGCTCCCCATCTGATGCTTTCTGTGTAGTGGGCAGCTGAAGATGGGGTAGGATCGGAAGTTACAGGAAGGTCAAAGGCGACATATTCCTGCTGTGAATGAAGATTTGCTGCCTGGAAAAAGGTCCAGGGAAAGCACCAGCACCGAGGGACCAGTTGAACGGGGACTTGTGTCTGGCCAAAACTCAGCAACCAGCATGGTGCTGAACACAGGGGACTGCTGGAGCAGGACTGGTGGTCTTCCCAGACAGGCATGATGAAGGCATGCAGAGCCAAGGAAGTGACACCTGACCACTTCAGGTTTTTTGAAAAATACGTAATATAGCTTATTGTATTCTATGATCTTAGATGATATATTTTTATAATTATGCAAAACTTACAAGCCCAGTGAGCTGTTCTTTCAGAGAATGTTGCAGTTCTTCAACTGACAGCAGAGGACAAACTAAAAGATAGAATTTGGCTGCTGTGTATAAATAATGCAGCACATCATGGTGGTAACAGTTAGTCCATCAATCCCTGTCAGGAACACAGACTCACAGCGACTTTATAAAGACAATCAGGTGCCATGAAGAAGATGAAACACAGGGCCACGTCCAGCTGTGGAAGCTTCACAGTACCTTCCTATTCAAATCCTGCCATTTCTAAGTGTCAAGATGGCCAGTCACAATATAAAGTAGCCTCCAAGGAAAACAAGTCAACACAAGTCAGTTAACATGATCATTTGTTAAGTAAAATAACCCAAAGGAAGAGCAGAACATTCTGCTAATCACTAGATCAGCTGCTGTACCAATTTTTCCAGGCAGAGAGGAAGTGTAATGTTAAAATTACCAAAAAAATTTGCAAAGCTTAATTTTGTTTTAATTAGAATCGTGTTTAAAAAGGCATGATTTAAGACAGCAGTAGGATGACTTAATTTCAAATCACAACATGTAAAAGCTGAAGGGATATCTTTACTATTGTAAGTGCATCCCCAACTATTTATGGCCAGGACACTAGGAGTAGCCAGTCCCCTCACTGCAGGACATGATAAGCTGTGCCACCCACCCTGACCATATGCGTGTATCCATGTGGTGGTTGGAGAACACAAACACATCACAAAAATTAAAAGTGATCCTCTCCCAGCTAAAAACAGCCAAGGAACACCTTGCTTGTTTATGGAATTAAAGTCAAATTTTTAAAAAATCAGATTTAGATCATGATTAAAGTTTGTAAAAAGCGAATGATTTTGACTAGTGAGGTGGCTGACATCTGTAATCCCAGCACTTTGGGAGGCAGAAACAAGAGAATCACTTGAAAGCAGGAGTTTGACACCAGCCTGGGCAACATAGCAAGGCCCTTGTCTCTACAAAAAAATTTTTTTAAGTAAATGATTTCATATTCACCTTTTAGAGCAATGTTTTCACATGAAGATAACACTTTATAAAAGAGTTCATACATAGCCTAATTCCAAAGAATCTCTAAAATTTCATAAATTATTTTTTTAATCCACAGTCAATATAGTCTGAGCAAGCAAAAACATAAGTCACTTTGACAGAACACCCTCTGTAGACAGACATGTTTATGGATAAAAATGAGAACAAATGAGCTCTTTAAGCCTTTTAACGCACATGTTATCTGTTATTCAGATTTGATGGCTGTAGGGCCAATGAGCTTTCCATCCTAATGTAAGGGAATTTCTGACAAGGAAAGACAACTGAGCAATTAACCCAGTGGAAGTCAGAAATTATAGTTGTCTTGTCATCCTCTTGGCTTTCAACAGGTGTCACATTATTTCTGTTAACTCTCCAATTTGCATCTTTATAGGGAGCAGCCCGGGAGCAAGCAGGAAAGCAAAGTGCCCTTACTTGGGGAGTTCAGAAGCCTTAAGGGAATTCCATTTAGAATATTAGTGCTTTTCTAGTAAGTAGACCACAGGAATATTTAGAAGCGGGACCTGGTTACCCCTCCGGCCTACCAAATAAAATGTGACTTGCTGAAAAGAAGATATAGGCATAGACGTGGTCAAGTCTTTGAGAACCTGAACACATTCAAAGCTCTCGATCTGTTGAGTCACACACTGTGTGAGGCCTTATTGGTGTTCTGTCTCTGTAGTCCCCATTCCCTCACTGTTGTGATGATTTGGTACCCACCAGATCCTTCCTAATCCCAGAACCAGCTCCTACACGAAGGGAAGGGTTTTATTCAGTTCTAGCACAAAGCTCAGAACCGGCCCCAACTTCTCTCTGCTACTGATGAGGCGCTGACCTTATCTTTCTTTTTCCTCATGTATTGACTTACTCTCTATAAGATTTTTGACAATGGTTCTCAATTAAGGGGTGGTAGGAGTGCAGTTCAGAATCATCTGGGGCACAGGGCTACAAATTACAGTAAATCTTGGAGACTCCCCAGCTCGAGTCTCCTGTAGTTCTGTTTTGACATGACTGCCTAGTAAGGAGCTAATAGGGATATCTCCTATCCCCCCCTTAGTTGGGGGACAAAAAAGATCTTGAACCAATAGTGTATAAACCCCCTTTCCAGTCTTGCTCTCTCCATTCCTATGACTTATAATTATCCTTAGGCCTGAGATCACACAACCTGTTCCTGAAAACATTTTCTGGTACAAATTACTTGCTTGCATGAATTTCCAAGTACCATATACCCTTGGATTCCATTATATTACTTAGGCTATCTATTAGAATATTCCATTATTTTATACTGATAACAGTTAATTTTCTTGTTCCTTAACTATGTACCAAACATTATACTAAATGCTTCAAGGGTACTATCACATTTAATTCTCCTATCATTATGGGAGAACTCTGTTGATACGATTAATCAGCCTCATTTGACCTACCGAAAAATAAAATTACTAAATTTGAAGAATTTGTCCAAAGGCATCAGATAGCAATTGGCGGCAGTGGAATTTACCTACAGACAGTAAGACTGCAGAAGTAAATGCTGCACGTGGGTATGGTAAATGGTGTCTGGTCTCCCAGTGCTCACTTCTCCTTCACCTTCTCCTTCTACCTCTTCACGTTCTCTTCATTCTCTGCCTGGTAGTCAGTTATTTAGTATTGTTGTGTATGGCCAACCATTCCTGTCCTTTGAAAAACTTCTGCTATTTGGGTGAAATCTTCCCTTCGTTTGCATATCTGAGCCTCCATTTGCTAAGATGGGAATACCTCTGGGTTTCAGTCTGCAGTCAACATGGCCATGTCCCTTACTATGACTTTGCTTTATCCTCTAATGTAATACTTAATATTGCTGAAAGGCAACAGTAGGCATATGATATCAGGGCAGATACTGGAATGCACCAGGTTGTAAAAATATTCTGTGTATATATTGATTCCCTAATGGGTTTTATGAGTATCTATCATAAAAGGAATCCTCTATTACTTGTAGTCTCCCTTGGAAAATTTTGTGAATGACTGAAGCATACAAATCATCATTTGAGCCAAGGGTAACAAGTCCTAGAACAATATTTATTCCACAGCAGGTGCCATATATCTCTAGCAAGGGTCTCACACTTATATTTAACTGTATTTACGTATCTGCTTTCTCATCAAAGAAGGACAATGATGGTAAACTATCACATGAAAATGACAAGATACCTGCAATAGAAATGGAGTTCTGGAGGCTTGAGGCAGCACATCTCAGTAATAATTTGGCTAGAAAGAGTTCACTATCTTTTAATAATCACCCAATCCCATGGTAGATATACATTTATGAACCATTGAAATAGAGGTATTAGCAGAAGTAATGAACAACTTCTGGACTATGTGGACTATGACTGATTTTTTTCTTTTTTAGTTGTAAATGATATTTTAAGCAACAAAGTCAACTGTGCATTCTCTCTGGGCAAACACCAATTCTTTCTGAATCCATGTTTACAAAAATAAGATTATAGCCAGGGCAACATAATTCATCACAGAAAATTTAAGAGCACTCATTAAAATAACACAGTAGGAATTTCAGACATGGATATCAAAATCATTCTAATGATGCAATCTACTTTTTTAGCTAACCTTTATTTGACATTGGTATTAACTAATTTACATTGCACTAAAGCTGTTCTAAACAACGTTTTCCTCTTAGCTTTTCACATAACAATAACACTTCTGTTGCATTGAGCATCTGTAGTGATTCAAGCACTTTCATTGTTAGAAAAAAAATTAAGAAAATTGCCTATATTCACAAGATTTAAACCTTAGCAGTAAAATTCAAGAGCCTACATTATTAATCACTACTCCATATTGTTCCATTTAAAATTCAATGTTTTTTTCTAATTCTAAAAATAGTGTGTGTTCATTGTAAACAGTTCAGATAATATAGTAATAGAGAAAGCAGAAAACACAAATTTTCTATAATCCCAATCCTTAGCTATACTTATTACTAATTTGAATTACATGCCACAAAATCTTTCTCTGTATAGCTCTATCCATGTTCATAAAATATTCTTAAAGGAAATAAAGTCACATCTTTCTTAAAAAGTTATCACAAGAGCTTTAAATATTCTCTTTTATCCATTTCCTCACTCTACATATAGTCACTGCTGACTCTTTCGTGTCTCTTCTGAAAATTTATACATAAATACTCTTTTATATTTGTTTTATACAAACGGACAGAAATGGCACAATGTTCCAAATCGAGTTTGTTTAGCTTTGCAATGTCTCAGATAATGTCAGCATAAAGCCATTTCATTTTTCTTAGCAAATATATGGTATCCAAAAATATGAGTATGTTATAATTTATATGCATTCCCATACTTCTGGACATTTAGGAGAGTTCAATTTTTTTCTTGTTACAGATTATTATGAATTGATCACTCATACAAACATCTTTGTGAACCTCTGCTTCTACTGAAAATATAACCTTTGAAGTAAACATTCACTTCAAAAAATTTTGTTAATATAGCCCAATATCCTTCCAAAAATATTATCCTAATTTAGAATACTACTAATAGTATTCACATTTCTTTATGGTTGGTGGCATTGTGCTGGGACCTCTTCCAAATTAATTTATATTAGTATAAACAATATGTATATATGATATCTGTTCCTCTACAACAGTAGTTGGCAAGATCAGCTCTAACAAGATGAGCTCTAAGTTCTTGTTGTCTTGGAAAAAACAATAAGGGATGATGTGCTTTACTGCATAACTAATCCAAGAGATACATAAATTTGGGGGCTCTTAGAGCTTTAATTCTACTCTGAACACAGGCTCCAAAGTTAATGTGTTGTTGGCAATTTTCCCAGACCTCGGGTTAGGAAGCTCAAGAGAGATATCAGTGGATATTAAAGAGTCTCCCAGTGACCCAGCCTGCCATCCTCTTCCCTCATGCCCTGGCCCTGCTCTTCACCCTGAGCTTAGGATAACTCTTTACAGGAGATGATGAGAGTTGTAAGCATGGAGTCACTATGCAAATACAGCTGAATCTTGTCAAATCTTTTGTTAGTGAAAATGCGGTATATGCTCTATGCTCTTTCTCTCTAGAGTTGAAGAGAGGAAGAGAAAGATCTAAAAGGGTGTATGCAGAAAGATCAACAGTAGTTATCTCTAGATAGCAAAGTCATGGGGGTATTTAAATATTCTTAATTGTGTTCATCTTTATTTTGCAATGTTTTCTACAATTATATGCACTGCTTTCTTGTAATAAAAATTTTTAATTAAAAAACTCACAACATCTAAAAATCCAATTAGCAGCAAGGTAGAAGCAGAAAGGATAACTACTAAGGTTGAATGGAAAGAAAGAGAGGTTACTGAGTTTCATGATGGGCCATGAATGTTTAATGATTCCTTAATGCAGTGAATACTAAAAAAGGGATCTTCAGGAACCAGCACATTTTCATACACACATCGCAGGTGTGAGCCATCAAGGCCTATCACAGCTGTTGAGCCCATGAGTCTGAGGATATACAGAAATCTGTCAGTAAATGTGCTGATATTGTTTGCTTACCTTACATAGTTAGGGTTCTTTGTCAATCTATAGCAACTCTGACAAAATTAATGCATAACTTAACTCAAAAAAGTTTTTATTTTTATTAATATATATCTTGTGAGGTTAACATTTTTGCTTTATTTAATGTTGTTTAATTTTTTAAATTAATAATAAGACTAACACCAACAACTATAAAGCTAACCATTAAGAACTATAGTCCATTCGCTTTCTAAAGACTTTATAGATATTAACTTATATACCTTCACAGTTATCATATGACATGGATGCTAATATTATTGCCATTTTTGTGAAGAAGAAAAAACAGTTAATAAAGTTAATAAATTAAGTTTCAGAAGCACACTCAAGATCCCTTATATAACAAGTAATGCCATCTATATTCAATCGGATGCAATCTGATTTCTTATTTTCTGATCTACAGCCTGAAAGAATAAAGTGATATCCATGGAGTCGGCAGAAATGAAAATATTATAGTAACTTAAGTAATGATCTGAACCACTTATACAGCCAAACCTGTAAAAATTCCTAGTCATTCATCCATTCCTTTATTCATTCAAAGAACATTTATTGTGCTCCTAATAGATTCAAGGCATAGGGGTTAATAAATGTGAGTCAAACCATAAACTTACGACCGAGTCCTGGTCTATCCAATTTATTCTTTAAATTTCACCTAGGCAATTTAAAATTCATCTTTTCTGAGTCTTTCTAATAGACAAAATTGTCTATGTTTGAAAAATAACACATTATTAATGTGGAATTTAATGTGAAATTAGAATGCTCCTTTAACAATCACTTAAAATAAAGAAGGGACTTAGTTTATTACAGAAGGAAAACTAATGCTGAGGTTCAGAGGATTTCTTATGAATGATTTATGTGCCTTTGACTTTGCCCATGAAGACCCTAGTCACTGATATGTTGTAAGCTTGTAAGCTACTGAGATTTAGTTCACCTCTGGAAAAGGAAATCCATTTTATGTTCACTTAAAACCCCTTATCAAGTTTTTCACTTTGATTAATGAAATTATGCCTCATGCTTTTTAAAGTAATTACTTGATTACTAAATCAGCTACAATCTAATACTATTGGGAATAAAATCCAATTTTAGTCACTTTATTGGCATGATAAAATCTAGAAGCATTTCCAGGGTCAATAGAGAAACTCCTCAGGCAGGATGCCATAATTGACAGCAGTCAAAGCAATTACAGACCACATACTCAAGTGGGGAATGATTGGGTTTTGGATATTCTGCTACTGATATTTTCTCAGATTTTCTTGGGGCTTTTCTTTGGCTTAACTTTTAAAAGTTTTTGTTGTTTTTTTTTTAACAAAAAGGAAAATCCAGAACTACTTATAATGTATACTGCTTAAAGACGTGGAGTTAAAAGCTCAAGAGGCAATTGGCAATAAAAACACTCACACTTGGGTTAGCCTTTCTAAGTTTTTATGTAACTTCTTTATTTTTATGATGTAAATAAAGAAATATAATTATTCTATTTTTTTACTTTAAACACAGTGATTTTCTATAAAGGCCAAAAAGCAATAGAAAAATCTAGAAACAGATATCAATTTGAATCCAAAACCTTCTAGTACTCTTTCAAATCCACATTTCTTGAATCTCATTTCCTAACATGTAAGATAGAAATTACCATTATAACTATCCACCGACATCTGCAACATAAAGATCAAAACACATGATGAAGCCCTTTTACAATTCTAAGAAGGTCTTTGCTTATTTTTTTAAAGATCTGTTGACATTAAAAAGCCAAGTATTAAAACTCTTTCTATATACCAGAAGGTAAATCTAGCATCTACATATGTATACATTTATATGTATGCATATATAGTCACATTTAATACGCAAAATAAACATGAAGTTGACATCGGCATTTACAGGTGAGGAAACTGAAGGTTTAACAGTTTAAGAACTTGCCAGTAAACACAACTTATAAATGTTATAATCGAGTTTTCAACAGTTGGCTATCTGAGCTATCCGGCATTCTATGCTAGGGTGCCAGTTGCTCTGACACCGTGAAAAATTTGAATTTTAGTATTTGGAGTGAAGTGGTAATTGTTGTCAGGACATACCTTTAAACCAGCACTATAAAGGTCATATCTGTTTTATTCAATATAAAATCAAGAATGTATTAATTTATTTTCTGCAAGTTGTCTTTATGGATGTCTTGATTATTATTTCTTAGAAAAAGTGGAGTATGTGATTACCATGTTGTGCCAGTGTTACATAATTTTGGAAATATGTTGACTCCTGGAAGTTCAGAGGTGGCTTTGGAGTGGCCAGTGGCACAGCCTCTTGTTCCTCTAGAGATCTCTCAGCCTTGCTCATCTCCAGTGCCTGCTTAGGACCAGAAAGACTTCTCATACAGTGCTAAACAGACCAGAGTGGTAGGGAACAGAATTCACAACCATACCAAATGATTTCCAGAAGAAGAAGAGGAGCCTCTAATAAGCATACTTTAGGGAGAGCAAGGAAATCTTTTTTCCAGAAGACTTGGAAATTTTCTCTTCACTACTCTTTGGACTGAACCTACAATGCACATTCCTGACCCAATTACTACCTTTAGGGCACTGAGGCCTTAAACCTGAGTTTGGAATCATTTACTTTCTTAAAGAGAAGGGGTCTTCTTGTAGGACAACTAGGCCCATTTGTGGGACAGACAGAACAACACTAACTAGTCATACTCCTGGGTTATCCAAGCCAGTTTTCCCACATCCTTGAGTCTTGTAACTGCTCTGTGCTTCCTTTCCACATGTAAAAAGTGAGGATAACAGGTGTGGGCAGGGGAGGAAAAAAAAGTGAGGATAACAATGGTAACTGCCTGACAAGGTTGTGGAGAAAACAAAAGAGTTCATATTCATAAAAAGCTTTACTTTTTAATGTCTTGGCTGTTACTTTGTGTTTGTTTATCCCTATATTTTTTAGAGACAGAGTCTCTGTCGCCCAGGCTGGAGTGCAATGGTGTGATCATAGCTTACCACAGCCTCGAAATCCTAGGCTCAGGCAATCTTCCTGCCTCAACCTCTCGAGTAGCTGGGACTACACAAATATATCACCAGACCCAGCTAAGTTTATTATTATTTTTTGTAGAAATGGTATCTCATTTGCTCCCAGGTTAGTCTTGAAGTCCTGGCCTCAAGCAATCTTCCTGTCTCAACCTCCCTAAGAGCTGGATTACAGATGTGATCCAGCCTCCATATAATGCTTTAAAAGTTATCTAGCATGTAAAATAAGTATCACTTAAGTGCTAAATAAACCCATAACATCTATTTGAATAGTGAGAAACACAGCATTGGCACAGTGGCCTAAAACATCTCAACTGTACATTTTTTGTTGTTGCTATTTTAGAGTTATTTATGCAAACTCCAAGTCTCACCTTTCTTTAGTTCCTATTTTTTTCTTTATCAAGGTTTCGACAATACTCCTCAAGGCAATGTCAGCACCATGATTTGTGCTGTATCTTTTCATGCCTCTAAATCGTTTAACGTTGTCGTGTATTCCATTCCTTAATCACATGGGAAGAGGTCCGGCCATCTCCTTTTGTGCCTGCACAATTATTTCCTGATTATAACCCTAATACAAGTTAGTAATTTTCCCAGTGTGTATATCTATTCTTTATTGGCAAAATTAGGCCACGATCTTGACAACAGGTGAGATTAACTGATCTACTTTCCACTGTCTGTACTATATCTTCTATTCTAGAAGAAAAATCTACTTTCCTTCCAATTGCTATATTTCTGATTTGAAAAGTGTTATTTAAATTTGAACATCCTAAGTTATTTAATAATTTTTACTCCTAAACATTTACCCTCTTCACATTTTTCAGCAACATTCTAGACTAATTTTCACAAATATTAAAAGATGATCTTAAATAGTACGTGAAAGAATATTTTGTGTTTTAGTACTCATTAGAAAAAAATAAAACCAGCATATAAAATCCATTTTATGGATATTATTGCTAATTTTATTTAAGTAAAGCATGGGGCAATTTTTAGAAATTGTTCACCATTTACTTGAAATGGTGAACGAATATAGTAAAAATTCTGGCTATCACAGCAAATGACTGATTTTTGGAAACACTATTCACCAATTAAAACCAACAATAGTGATAACTGTAAACACACACATATATGCACATATATATACAATAAAGAGAAAGACCTTTAGAGCACAATCGCTATCAGAGTAGGAATAATAAAAATTCATTGCATTTCATGGCAATGTAATAGTGTATGGTCACAAATGTATATTTTATTTTCAATCTCACAAAATAACCCTTTGATTTAGTATAAAGTATATACATAAAACTTCAGAGATAGAGAACCCCAGAGACTGTAATCCATCTTCTTTGCTCTTTAAATGCTAAAAAGGAGACCTAGAAATGTAGTGACAAGTCCATTAACCAAGTGTCAGCACATTTTGGGCTGGAATCTTAGTCTCTTGATTAGCTAGTTTGTTGTTGTTTCTACTATATCATGCCACCTACTCCATAGTTATTTTTATTTTAGGGGTGAAAAAACTGTGACTCTTGTGCCTAGGAGTGACTAAAAACCAGTTTCAGTGAGTCAACCCCCACACTAATTCTTCTATTTGCTGGGTCACAAAAACTCAAAAATGAGCCTGGAACAAAACTCATTTTCCAGTTTGCATACAGTAAAGCTTTTTATTATCAAATATGAAAAGAACAATTGATTTTCACAAAAATCTTATACCAGTTTTAGATTTCCTGTCTAAACCACTCTCATTTAAAATAGTCTGTTCTTTTAGCAGCACAAGAAGGGAATCAAAGATAGCTCCATAAAATGTATGGGCATTCTCACAGCAATTGATCTCAATGATATATAACTTATATAATCTGTTGATTTCATTTATAAATTGAATTCCCACTAAATGTTATTCTCTTATTTCCAGTTGAATTGGTTTTGGTGTGGGGTATCTGTGTTAGACTTTAAGAGAATTCTGGGAGTTCTTAGTTTTATTCCTAGGGCAATCTAAAGAGGTGATAATCTAGAATACTTGTAGCTCAAATAAGTGACTAAAGAAGGTTCATTATTCACAGATAGTTGATATGAAAGGATTGCAACAACCAGGCAAACATATTAGCCAGATCCCTAGAGGGAGGTAGTAGATGATTTTGACAAATGCATGCTCCAAAACAAAGATCTGATAGGTAAATGCAAAAGGAAATCTTTAGCATCAGCATTTTTCTTGTCAAAGAGATCTATTAAGGCTAGTTCAGGACCTCATTACAGAAAGACTAAACTACTTTTTATTCATTGGATTTATATAACTGCTACAGGGAGATTTTCTGGTTTGCATTTTTTTCTACATGACTATTAAGTGGGTTTTTCCCTTGTATTGCTGGCCGAGATCTCACTTTCTTACTGCCCTGTGTTTTTGAAAGCCAACCTGGAGTTATCTGCAGTCGTCCAGCCTACATGCCTGTTGGGTCTTTATGGCGCTGCGTTTTGCCATCTTACCTTGTCTTATCTCATTTTGTTTGTTTGTTTGTGAGATAGGGTCTTGCTCTGTCATCTAGACTAGAGTGCAGTGATGATCACAGATCACAGCTCACTACAACCTCTATCTTTTGGGCTCAAACAATCCTCTCATCTTAGCCTCCTGAGTAGCTGGGACTACAGGCAGGTGCCACCAAATTGGACTATCTTATCTCATTTTTTGTTGCTCGCTCATACACATCTGTATGTCAACGTTTCAGTTTGCTTAAAGTTACACAGGGAATTCCATATGAGAAATACGGCCCTCTGGTTTCAATCTGGTTTCAGAAGACTATGATGTGAGAGTGTGCCTACATTTACAATCAGATAAATATGAGAAAATATGTACATATTTTAGCTTATACATTTTGTACACAATTCAAGATGTGTCTTCAGAATTACCAGCTCTGGCTGTTAATCCTCCTCATGTACAATACTTGACCTCTGACTGTGCTTCAGAGGCCTTTCTGTAACTAGTAAATAATGTCCTTCATAAGCTGTCAATACAAATGCATTTGTATTGGGGCATTAATTTCATTTAATAATGTCTTTATTTCCCCCCTTGCCATTACTTTGACGCTATGCCTCTTGACTTTATGCTCAAGTCAAGTATGTTTAGTTCTTATTTATTCTTAGAATAAATAAACTAAATTAGCCATCTTTTTAACCATTTAAACTTTTTAAACATACTACTCACAATAATCACGAGTTTGAAGTTCTCTAATTTGAGTCCATTAACAACAGTAGTCTATAAAATGCGACCTATTACATACAGCAAACAATTTTTACAATTTGAAAGTTGAGGTCACTTCTTGCTTAAACATTTCAACTATTAACTGTAATGAACTGAATGTTTTTGTCTCCTGAGAGTCATATGTTGAAATTTTAACCTCCAGGGTGATGGTATTAGGAGGTGGGGCCTTTGGGAGGTGATTAGTGTCCTTATAAGAGACCACAGAGACTCCTTTTCTTTTTCTGCCATGTGAGAAGGGCCTGTCAGGAAGCAGGTCCCCACTGGACATCAAGTCTGACAACACCTTGATCTTGGACTTCAAGCCTCCAGAACTGTGAGAAATAAATATCCGCTTTTTTAAAAAAGTCACCAGGTACTATAATATTTTGTTACAGTAGCCCAAATAGAATAAGATACTGATTACTTACTATTTTGTTATATGAAGAAAATATTACCATTTGCCTTCATTTTCAAATACGTAGCTACAGAAGTTAAGATCAGTACTTGAAGCATCTTACAGTTCACTTCCTAACATTTCATAAAACGTCATTCAATATGACTATCATAATTTTTCATTCATTCATTCATTCAATAGATATTTCTAAGCACCTACCTTTGTCTTGTAGAGTGAAATAGTGATTTATAATGTCATACACACTATCAATTTCAACTGTTTGCATGAGGGCTTTGTAAAATATTTTCTTTTTTTCTGAAAACATTTAGCTAATAAAAATCAAATTAAAATGGACTATTTTAATGTAGAAATCCTTTTTTCATTTAGGAAACTGAATCTCTTTATTTGCAAGTTAATTCACATCATGATGTAATTATTGAAAATAACATTTTTTTTTATTGTTCTATACCCAAAAGTATGATCCCTGTAGACTTAACCTACTGCTTTCTCCATGAATGTGACTAAAAATCTAATAATATCTCTGTGTGTAGCATACTTTACCCAAATAACTCAAAGCAGTTATACAAATATCTTTTATTCAGTTACATCCCAAATCAATCAGCATAGTCAAGATTGTTGTCTCATTTTACAGATGGAAAGTTAGAGGCAAATAGACAGAAAAACAAATGCCTACTAAAGATTTTAAGGATGGTAGGGCTCGGTGGCTCAGCCTGTAATCCCGCGCCTTTGGGAGGCTGAGGTGAGTGGATTGCTTGAGCCTGCGGGTTCGAGACCCGCCTGGGCAAGCAAGACCTCATCTCTACAATAAATCAAAAAATTAGCCGGGCGTGGTAGCGCGCGCCTGTAGTTCCAGCTACTTGGAAGGCTGAGGCGGAAGGATCGCCGGAGCCCAGC
>CAUYQG010038252.1:0-16126 GCA_963574415.1 Tarsius wallacei | reverse complement strand
CAATAAATCAATAAATTAGCTGGGTGTGGTAGCGCACGCCTGTAGTTCCAGCTACTTGGAAGGCTGAGGCAGAAGGATTGCCGGAGCCCAGCAGGTCGAGGCTGTGGTGGCCGGGAGCGGCCACTGCACTCCAGTCTGGGCGACAGAGTGAGACTCCAACTCAAAAAAAAAAAAAAAGTGGGCAAAAGACATGAATACACACTTCTCAAAAGAAGACATACGGGCAGCCAACAGACACAAGAAAAAGTGTTCAGCCTCACTAATCATCAGAGATATGCAAATCAAAACCACACTGAGATACCACTTAACCCCAGTAAGAATGGCCATCATTAATAAAACAAAAAACAGCAGATGTTGGTGAGGATGCAGAGCAAAGGAAATGCTTCTACACTGCTTGTGGGACTGCAAACTAGTTCAATCTCTAGTGTGGTGATTTTGAAATCTAGTGTGATGGTTTCTAAAAGAACTAGAAATTGACCTTCCATATGGCCCAGCAATCCCCCTACTGGGAATATACCTAGAGGAACCCAAATCATTCTACCAAAAAAAACCTGCACATGAAAGCTTATTGCAACACTATTCAAAATAGCAAAAACATGGAATCAACAGTTCTCACACAGAAACTGGATTGGATTAAAAAAAAAAAAAAGTGGTATATATACACTATGGAATATTATGCAGCCATAAAGAAGGACAAACATATGGATTTTATAGCAACTTGGATGAATTTAGAGTCAATAATACTCAAGGATCTATCATAGAAACAAAGAACAGGGTACCACATGTTCTCCCTCATAAGTAGACCCTAAATATTTACCATAATATGATAAGAAAGGGATTGGCAATAGCGGGGGATACTGCTGGGGTGGGGGTCAGGACACAACCTCAATAAGGGTACCTGATCTCAAATCAGGCAAAGTGGGGACCAAAGTGAGGCCCGAACTTTACCTGTATGATGTCCACTTATATACCTAATTCGGAATTATACCACACATCTTTAAAATAAAATATAAATTTTTTTAAAAGAAACAAATGAAAAACTAAAACAAAACTCTCAGGAAGGTAGGTATAGAAAGAACTTAGCAACATAATAAAAACATAATAAAAGCCATGTATGGCAAACTCAGAGCTTACATCGTACTGAATGTGGAAAAGTCTTTTCTCTAAGAACTGGAACAAGATAAGGATGTCCACTTTCACCACTCCTATTCCAAATAGTACTGTTAGTTCTCACTAGAGCACTCAGGCAAGAGGAGGAAATAAAAACTGGAAAAGAGGAAGTAAACATTTGTCCTTTTTTCAGCTGACATGATCTTATATAAAGACACTAAAGACTTTACAAAAAAAAAAAGAAACTGATATCATTTATCTTAAAACTGATAAATGAATTCAGTAAAGTTGCAGGATACAGAATTAACATACAAAAATTGGTAGTTTTTCTATACACCAGTAATATACTAGCTGAAAAGAAATCAAGAAAACAATCTGATTTACAATACATACAAAACATAAATACCTAGGAATAAATTTAACCAAGGAGATGAAAGACCTCTACAAGAAAAATAACAAAACACTAATGAAAGAAATTGAAAAGGACACAAATATATGGAAAAATATTCCATGCTCATGGACTGGAAGAATTAATATTGTTAAAATGACTATTCTACCTAAAGTAATCTGCAGATTCAATGCAATCTCTATCAAAATATCATCGATGTTATTCATAGAAATAGAAAAAAAATTCTAAAATTTGTTTGGAGTCATAAAAAAGTTCGAATAGCCAAAGCAATACTGAGCAAAAAGAACAAAGCTGGAGGCACCACACTAGTTGACTTGAAAATATACTGCAGAGCTATAGTAACCAAAAGAGTATGGTATTAGTATAGAAACAGACACATTGACCAATGAAGTGGCATAGAGAACTTAGAAATAAATTCACATTTTTATAGCCAGTTGATTTTTGACAAAGGCACCAAAAACATGCATTAAGAAAAGAATACCCTCATCAATAAATGGTGCTGGGAACACTTCAAATTTATATGCAGAGGAATGAAACTAGATCCCTATCTCACTATATACAAAATATCAGCTCAAAATGGATTAAAAATTTTAACGTAAGACCTGAAACTATTAGGTTGATACATAACTTCACAGCGTTTGTGTTTGGCATGACTACACTATGGTGCTGGGAGTTTATCATTTGTCATTTGGAGTGACAATGTTGTGCTAGTGAATATGCCTTGCATTTTGCCGATTTGAAGAAACTGAATGCCACTTGTAGATTAAAGAAGATGGTGTGTCACATGGAAAAAAAACAAACAAGTCCAACATATTCTTCTGTTTGAGTTTAACAGAGAAGTAAAGGTAACAGAGATGGTTTGAAACATTTCTGCCATGTATAGGGAGAATGTCATCAGGAAAAGCATGACAAGAAAATGACTTTATCATTCCAAAGAGGGCCACTTTGACCTGAGTGATTCTCCACATTCAGAAAGACCACTGGGCTTAGATGAAGACCATTTGAACTGGGGGTTCACAATCCTCAGGCTGAGGACCCTACGGGCCAGTGGGCTGTGAAGAACCAGGGCGCACAGCAGGAGGTGAGCAGTGGGTGAGTGGAGCTTCATCTCCTGTCAGATCAGCAGCGACATTAGATTCTCATAGGAGCATGAACCCTTTTGTGAACTATGCACATGAGGGATCTAGATTGCATGCTCCTAATGAAAATCTAATGCCAGATTATCTGAAGAGAAGCTGAGGTGGTGATTAGTAGTGAGATTTGACTACGCATTCCACCCCACCCCCCCATTCATGGAAAATTGTCCCTGATGCCAAAAAGGTTGGGGACCACTGGTTTAAATGCTTTAATCCATGATGCTCCATGTCAGTCAATCCAAGAATTGACAAATGTGATGAACTGTGACCAGTCAACCATGGTGCAACAATTGCATTCTATGGCAAGAGGAAGCGCTACAAAGGTATGCATCAACCCAATATAAACCACTGAATAAAACATTGGGGAACTATTCCAGGACATTGGTCTAGACTTCAAAAGTACAGGCAACAAACACAAAAATTGACAAATGGGACTATATTAAACTAAAAAACTTTTGCACAGCAATCGGGAAACTAACAGAGTGAAGAGATAACCTATTGAATGGAAGAAAATATTTGCCAACTATTCATCAGACAGGGGGCTAATACCCAAATGTAAAAGGAACACAAATGATTCAACATCAAAAAAACAAATAATCCATTAAAAGGTGGGCAAAGGATCTGAATAGAAATTTCTCAAAAGAAGACATACAAATTTGATTTGTGGATGAGAATGGGATGCAGTGAGCAGGCGGGTAATCACATCCTAAGCTCTAGACTTGGGTAGGAGGAGACAAGGCATGGATGCAGTCTTACTTGAGCTGCAGCTCCAAGATACATTCTCCAACTTTGTTTTATACGTAATAAACTTGTATTTGATTCTTGATCTCTAAGTCTGTTTCTATTTTTTTTTTTTAAATCAACTTCCCTTTTAGATCAACCTAATTCTATTTCTAATTGACTAAACCATTTTTGATAAAAGAATATAATTGGTCCCTTGTAATCTTCAGTACTGAAGATACTTTAGGGAATATTGGATTCCATGAAATGAATAGCCATCAAAAAATAAGGTACGGGGGAAACTAGAAATGTATATGCAGAAGAATGAAACTGGATTATAGATTAAAAGTTATATATATAATAATCTAGAATGAAATTGGATTACATATTAAAACATATATAATCTATCACTCTATCTTCATTGTTGTCCTTTATTCCCTAAACCACAAAAGGTAACATAATTTACCCAGCAACTGTAGTCAAAAACCTTCAGGTCTTCCTTGGTTTCCTTCTTTCTTTCATTAAACACAAGACTCCTGTTCATTTTTCCTTCCCAGTGTTTCCTCTGTTCCTATGGGAACCACCTAAATTCAAGCCCTTGTACCTGTAGCTTTAATTACTGCTGTGCCCTTCTAGTTGCCTTCTTTGCTTCCAACCCTCTTTCTACATTGTAGCAAGATTTGTAAAATAAATCTGGTAAGATCAGAGCCCTGAATAAAAACCCTAGTTCTTCATTTTTCTTATAGAAAAATTGGACCTATCACAACCTGCCCCAAGCTACAAGTTTTGGCGATTTCATTTTCTTTTTTCTTATATTTTTTATGTTGGAGTCTCACTCTGTCACCCAGCCTGGAGTTCAGTGGTGTGATCACAGCTACCACAGCTTCAACCTTCTGGGCTCAGGCAATCCTTCTGCCTCAGCATTCCAAATAGCTGGGACTACAGCTGTGCACCACCACGCCTGGCTAATTTTTTTATTTATTGTAGAGGTTAGGTCTTGCCACATTGCCACATCACTACCGCAGCTTCAACCTTCTGGGCTCGGGCAATCCTCTTGCCTCAGCCCCCCAAAGTACTCCAATTACTGGTGTGAACCACTGCACCCGGCCTTCATTTTCTTTTGTCTTATGTTACCATGTCCCAGCAACTCTACATCTATATCCATCATGCCCCAACCAGATACCCCAGCTATATGAATATATTCACCATTTCTTAAATTGTATGTCTTTGCACATCCAATTAAATGCCCAACCATTTCACTATGTCTGAAATATTCTTTCACCGGACTCTACCTCTCTACCTCAAGAACAACCATTTATCCCTGGAATCTCAGGTAAAAATTTAAATCATATGTGTAGTAGGTTCACATTTGTTCCTCGTTGCTGTTTCCAAGCCTTTTTGTCTCTTTCTCTCCTCCTTAAGTACTCTCAAGATTAATTCTCATATAATTAAATCATATTACCCATTATCCCTCATTGTTGATGTCACCAGCCAACCCCCAGGTAATACTTATTTCCTGCTGATTTTAGTTCTTGATTCACTTTATACTATCCAACACTGCTTATGTCTTAATTCTTGAAAGATTGCCATATACACATTAGATGATTCAATTAAACACTCTAGCTTACTCGTTTCTTAAGCTTCTCTATTCTGGCCCTCACAGATCATTCATTCATATGTTTATACCTAGATCTTTTTATCACTAATAATTCCTCAATAATCTCAATTTAATTCATTCTATTCTCTTCTATCACTCTAGTCCCTCTAGTGCCCCACCTCCAACTTCACCAGGATCTCCAATCCATTCATCTTCCCATCACTATCTCTAACCTTATGAATATCCTTACTCATCTCAAATTCCATATTCAACTTAAATGAATATGATTACCAATTATCTAATTCATTTCTTAGTATACATTCTCAGTTCCTGTGCCTGTTGTACTCATTTGTAGAAGATCACAACCGTGATTACATTTATCTTCGTGCCTGAAACCATGAAAAAAGAATGAGCTGAAGACAAATGCACATGATTATGAACCTTAAGTTAGCCCATGTGTTGCTTGATAAGCATACTATACTTTTCTAGTCCATTCACTCTACCATGTACTTGATGAATATTTTGTTTACTCTCCTCTCTTGTGAAACCCACAATACACCACCTCAATCTTCAGTCTCAATGACCATTTTTTTCTATTTCACTGGGAAAATTAAAGCTAGTAAAGGTTGACTTCTATAGCTTGCCACCACCGTCATCACCTTCCCTCCAGAATCTGTATACATAAACTCTGACTTCCCATTTGCTTCTAGGAAGGATTTATCCTTCCTATTTAAAAAGTCAATTCCTCCACTCAAATCATTCCTCAAAAAAGACACCTACACATGCAGGTTTACTGCAGCACTATTCACAATAGCAAAAACATGGAACCAAACAGGCTGCCCATCGAAACTGGACTAGATAAAAAGAATGTGGTATATACACATGATGGAATACTATGCAACCATAAAAAGAACAAATGTATGGACTTCACAGCAACTTGGATGGATTTAGAGTCTATCATACCCAATGATCTATCACAGAAACAAAGAACAGAGTACCGTATGTTCTCACTCAGAAGCAGACTTTGAACAATTATCACAATACTATAAAAAAGGGATTGGCAGTAGTGGGAAACTGCCAGGGGAGGGGGGATACACCTCATCAACAAGGGTACCTGCATAATGAACATCTGTATACCTAAACCTGAATTGTACACCACATCTTTAAAATTAAAAATTTTTTGAATAAATAAAGTCAATTCCTCCACTTGCAAACTAGATTTTATCTTGTCTTAATTACTCAATGGCATTGCTCTAGAAATTCTTTCATTTCCTTTCTTGAATCATGAATTTATCCATCTCTATCAAATCTTTCCCATCAGTGTGCATAGGCCACACAATTAAATTATTTCTCACATCTAAAAACAAAAGCAAGAATTATTGTTTTAACTCTAAGTCTCTTGACTTACATTGCCTCATTTATTGTAAATTTGTTTCCCTTTCCAGCAAAAACTTCTTGAAAGAGTTGTCTATATTCACTCTCTCTAATTCTTCACTTTCCAAACTTGATTATGTCTACTCTAATCCAATTGTGTTCCTAACTGCTCTACCAAACTTGCAATTGTCTATTCCCAGTTCTCCTCTTACTTGTCTTATTAGAAATATTTGATATAGCTGATCTCTCTGTCTTCCTTGATACACTTTCTTCACTTGACTTCCAGAACATTCCATTTTTGGTTTAATTTACTGGTTTACTTTCTTGGCCATTCCTCCTTAGCATCTTTTGCTGGTTTCCTTCTTCTCAAACTTAATGTTTAAGTGTTACAGAACACATCCTTTGTCCTCTTCTTTGTTATCACTCATTCCTTTGGTAATCTCTTCCAGAATCATGACTTGAAATACCATCTCTATCCTGATGACTCTTAATTTTCCAACTCCAGTCCAAGCTTTTCTTCTGAGCTTCAGATTTTCATAGTCAACAGTTCCTCAACATTTTCACTTGGTGTCATCCCAACACTCATGAATGTTTGAGTTTAAGTTGTTCTAATTCCTGATCGTATGTCACCATGAAAACTGTTCAATCACCAAATTCCCCTATCTCAAATGATAGAAACACTGTTCTTCTGCAGGTTCAGGTCATACACTTTGGACTCATCTTTGACTTCTCTCTTCATTATATTTCCCACACCCAATCATTCAGCAAATCCAGTTGGCTTTAATTTTGTATATACCCAGAATCCAAACACTTCTCATACTTTCAGTGCTATAACCCTCATCTGAGCCATCATCACCCTGCTCCTGAATTGCAGCAATATTTTAATTTGGAGGTCAGCAAGGTTTTTTGTAAAGGGTCACACAGAAAGTACTTTCTGCTTTGTGAACCATACTGTCACTGTGGCAACCACTCACCTCTGTTGTTGTAATGCAAATGAACAATAAAAGTTTATTTCCAAAAAGCTACAAGCCATATTTGGACCATAAACCATAGTTTACCAAATCCTAGTCTAAGTGGTCTCTTTGCTTCCATTTTTGCCCCTGTTAATCTCTTAATCTTTTGTCAACACAGCAACCAGAGAAATCCTTTTAAAAACACAAGTAATATGTCACTTCTCTGCAATGGCTCCCTTTTTCACTCAGAATAAAAGTGAAAATCCTTTCTGTGCCATACAGTACCCTACATGATCTAGCCCCAGTCGTATCCTGAACCTCATATCTTACTATACTCTCTCCCTCATTCACTCGACTGCAGCTGCAGTCACCTCCTTGCTGTCTGTCAAATAGCCCAGGCACGCTGAAGACACAGGACATCTGTCACTGTTCCCTCTTCCCCCAGATACCCACATGGTTTATGCACTCATCTCTTCAACAAAACCAGTACTGATCACCATTTGAAGTTACAACCTTTCCTCATGAATCCCAATCCCCTTTTTCAATTCTTTTTTTCCCCTTAAACTTAACACTTTCTAACATAAAAAATAATTGACTTGTTTATATGTATTATATCTCCTTCTTTCCTCAAATATAAGCTTCACAAGGCCAGGGACCTTGGGTTTTATTTCTTGAAGTAGTCTGAGAGCCGAGAGCAGTGCCTGGCATTTAGTAAACATTCAAAAAATATATTGAATGAATGAATCTGTATAGCCTTCCTCAAACCCCAGAGATGGAGTGAGTTACTCTTTTCTCTAAATTATTTTAACTCTCTGTTCATATCACTCTTTTAGTCTTTTTTATTCTGAATTATTATTATTATTTGTGTATCTGTCTGTCCCATTATTGAGCCATGATATTCTTAAGCATTTTCTGTATTTATATTTGCTAAAACTAACATAGTGTCTGCCATGTTGCAAAAGGGCAAATTGTGCCAACTTGACGTATGAATTAAGGTGCTGTATACCTTTAGTTCTCTGACACCAAATCACTAGCTTTGAAAGTCAGTTATTGTTTAAAAAGTGTTTCCTCAATTCCCATTCTAAATACATATATACACACTCTTTATTAGTAGAGATAATTTAAAACTATTTTTCACATATTTGCTTAATTAGCTTGCAATGACCTCTGTGAAAACACTGGCCTCTCGGTGATTATAAGAAGTAGTTTTTTGGCATGGACACCAAAGTATCAAAGAGTCAGCTGGAATTAAAGAAAGCAATAACACGACTGGTTTTAATTACTCATGACAAGCAGCGGAATATATCTGACACAGGCCTTCTCCTCAATACATCACTCAAAACAGGCCAGTTACAGGAAATGGTAGAGAGGAAAAAAAATAAAATAAAATAAGATGGAGCCAAAATGTGTCCATAATACAAAGCAGATCATCTTTCACATGAGTGACCTTATTCCCTTTGTTTTATAGTTTTATGATGAGGCCAAATATATAAAATTGCTGACCCTTTAAGATTTTGCATGCTTCTCTACTGGTGCTTAGGAGTGGTGCTCGGGTTCTCAGAAGAGGAGGTAGGTGAAGATTGCACTCATTCATGAGTCACTAAATAAACCAAGGGGTCCTCCAAAGTTCATCTAGAATTGCAGGCATGTTTGCAATTAGTTCATCTGTGAAGTCAGGTAAGAACCTACTATTCAACGTTCACAGAAGGATTAACTATCTAGAACCTAGTTAGTTTCTTCTGACAACTTGCTTAGCTGGAAATGGGTGAGGATTAGGAGTCACTTTGTTATAACATACTCATCATTTTATTATCTCTTTTATCAAGTATATACACCTAATGAAACAATGGACTTCAAGTGGTCCATATCCTTGGGTTGGTGCCTATTAAAACAGAGTGAGAGAGAGATTTCCTAACTCGGCAAGATTTTACCTCCGAACATAATTTTCTTGCTATAATATCCTCCCAGATGCCTGATCCCAGAGCTCACTGCCTTCTTGTTTCTGCACATTTCCTGGTTCTTTCCACTTGCATTGTTTGTGCTGTTTTGACCAGTCTTGAACATCCCAGTGCTCATGGAACTTCAGAAAGCCTTGGCTTTTCCTGCTGTTTTGCTCTTATTCTTGTTTGATGCCTCCAAAAATCGAGATGGTCCCCAAGTCTTCTACTTTTTAGTATCACCTTGCATTCTTTCAACAAAGTTTTGAGTTCCTTCAGTGTACTGGGGCCTATGGTAGAAACTGAGATTCTAAGCAGAAATAGTCCACCAAGGAGCTCAAATTGAATAGAAAACTATGCCAAGCAAACAGATAATTGTGATGCCACATGCTAAGTGCTATGATAAGAGTAAGCAGAAAGCAGCACAGAATGGGGTACTTAGTCTCGCAGTTGAGGGGTAAGAAAGGCTTTCCTGGAGTCAGCAACACCTAAGCAGTCTGGGTCAGACAAGAAAGAATGAAATGTATTCTATGCTAAAGAAGTAATATCTATAAATGCGCTGAGACATAAATCATGGCTCCTTCAGGGAACTACAAGTAGCTAAGCACAGCTGCAGGAGTGGAGAGGGAGGCCAGGGCACACAAAGGGTGTGTATGCCATTCTAAGGAGATGGGAATTCATCTTGTAGGTGATGGGGAGTCATTGAAAATTTATTCATGACATGGTCAGGTTTATATTTTAGAAAAACTGCCATTACTGTGGAGAATGAATTTTGCCATGCCGTTATTTCTGAGTGTACTATAAGGGGCCCACCCTCCAAAAGATAATTCCAGTTTATGGTGGGGGGTCCCCCCTAGTATGTTTTTTCCTCCATAAACTCATAAACCTGGCCCATGCTCTTGTGTGCCTACTTACCTTACCTTTCTTTGGTTTTGAAGAGCCCAATTCCGCATCCTTTTCCCTAACAGTGTCCTCAAACAAAACTAGTGGTCAGAATCTATTTGAATCCTTATAAAAAAATACAATTATGGGATTCTATTTCACAGAATCAAACTATCATGGAGTTGGGTTCTGAGAATCTCTATGTTTCCTCAAATGATTCTGAGGCAGCTGGACTATGGATCAGTATTGTGGGAAAAATGTAGTCTGTTACTTATACCACTAGCTTTCAGACATGTTGACATGCACAAGCAGTATGTCTAGCTTACTCAAGTAGATTGAAGAGAGCTGCAGTAGGTCTTGCTCGAAATGCCTTCCTTCCACAGTGTCTACAACTCGACTACCAGGACAAGAAAACTCAATCTTTGCTTGCACCCTTCATTCCCTTATACTTGTTCTTTGAAAAACATTTCCAAACCTTACTGTGGCCTATTAGGCAGCATGATCAGGCTTCAGTTCCTCTCAATCCACTCTACTCTTTGCCTTGTACCTGTTATTACCAGTACAGAAGGGGGATGTTGATACAGTTTACTCCCAATTTCTACTTTCTGGGTTAACCCTTTTCCCATTTAACCCAACCATACTCACCAGTGGTTCTTACAGCTGCAGCATTTACCCCAAGATTAAATAAATAAATTAATAAGAGAACAACAAAATATAGTAGCGCTCTCTCTCTCTCTCTCTCTCTCTCTCTCTCTCTCTCTCTCTCTCTCTCAATCTCTCTCTCTCTAATTCTCATTAGGATTAGAAACAAGTTCTGTCTAGAAATAACTCCAAGAACAGTTTTTATATTTTATTTTCACATTGAAATCCAGTCAGATTTGCTCAGCCTCAAAGAACATGCTTATGTAAAGTAAAATGAATGTGGCAGCGAGCTGCACTTTTTTTTTCTAAATGGGAAGAGAGTTGAGAATAGAAACAAAATTGGGAAATTGTGTAGAGTGAAAAAGATCTGTAAAATTTCTAAGGAGAATGGTAAGTGACTTGACTTGAAAGAAAAAAGAAACTGATGATCAACCTCGAAGACACAACTGAGTTGAAGAATATATATCATTACCTACAGGACAATTATGAAGGAAGACCCCAAAAAATAGAATTTATTTTTTAAAAATTGTGCATTTATTCTTACATGTTCAAACTTTAGTCACCTTCAAAGTACTCTTTGTTTGATGCAATATACCTATGGAGACGCTTTTTCCACTGCTCCAGACAGCTTTTGAACTTGTCAGTTTTGATGCCTTTTAGTGCTTCTGCTGTTTTCTGTTTTCTCTCTTCCACATAACCAAACATTTCCCTTTGAGGACTTTTCTCATCCAGGAAAACAAAAAATGTCACTCAGGGCAAGATCGGGTTAATAGGGAGGGTGGGGTACAGGGGTCATGCTGATTTTGGTCAAAAACTGCTGAACACTCAGTGTGGTGTGGGCAGGTGCATTGTTGTGATGAAAGAACAAGTCACCTGTTTGTCAAAACTGGGGACATTTCTTCTTCAAATCATGATGCAACTTTCTCCAAACTTCCAGGTAAAACTTTAGTTGACCATTTGATCCAAAGGAACAAATTCTGAATGTACTACAAAGGGCCCACCCTCCAAAAGATAATTCCAGGTTTTTTTGGGGGGGTCCCCCGAGTATGTGTTTTCCTCCATATACTTAGAAACTCAAAAGCAGAGAAAATTGACAACTGTGTAAATTAGTCTCTGAATAGTGACAAAACAGAAAGTTAAGATGTAAGAGAATTAAGAATGATAGTTGTAAAAGAAATAAAATTCCCAGGATGGACCTTAAAAAGAAGATTCTGCTAATTTGCTTTAAGACCTACAGATGAATAAAACATAAGTACCTTATTTTGCCACACTTAATGTGTTTGGTATTGACTTATCATTCGATCTAGTGCTAGTCTCTGGCTTGATCGCCACAGGTTCTGACATTCTGTTATGTTACCCTAGAGCAAGATGAGTAATGTACAACAGCTGGAAGGTGTCAAGGGCAGAGTAAGTGACAAAATATTTTCCCACACACAAAATGAAATTATCAAGACAAAGCTACAATGAAGTATTAAATTTTTTCTAATAATTGTTTTCCTCTTAAATAAGAGCTATGACTTGAAAATATGAACTTTATGGTGGTAGCATATCTATGCAGTATCTTCTTCACTTGCATTGATTCTTTACATTTCATGGAAGACTCATTGTATTTCAAAGCACAAATATGTGCTTCAACATGAAGATGTTGAAGTGTTTTAAAGACAATAGTAGTTATATTTAAACATTCTGCTAGTAAAAATTGAATTAAATTTTTCTTTCCTTTTGGGGGGGCGTCAGAGTCTCACTCTGTTGCTTTGACTGGGGTGTAGTGGCATGAACACAGCTCACCACAGCCTCCAACTCTTGGGCTCAACCTCTTAAATAGCCGGACTACAGGTGTGTGCCACCACACCTGGCTAATTTTTTTTTCCTTTAGAGACAAGGTCTTGCTACGTTGCCCAGCAAATTCCTGGGCTCAAACTATCCTCCCACCTCAGGCTCCCAAAATGCTGGGTTCGTGGGCATGAGCCACTGTGCCTGGTCACATTTTTCTTTTAAAATATTTTAGATTATTTTTAATTAAACCAATGCCTTATGTTAAAATCCAGTTAGTTCAATGTACAGGCTTATCTTTTCCTTGTTCATTTATTTTGCTGCTTCTCTTTCCAATATAAATTCATTTCAGTCAAGGAACCAGGAGCTGCTACAATGAAGCAAGTAGGGTTGGAAGCCTGAGGCTAAAATTAGATTATCAATGACATTTGCTTCTATGTTTGAGGCTGAAATTTCAGGGTACGACATTTTCTCCTGAAAGGAGACACTTCCCCATCACTGTAATGCAGACTCTACTATCAAATTACATCATTGGGTAGTGAAACTGACCCAAAATAGAAAGTGAAACTACATACTTTTTCTGCCAAGAGAACAGCTAAAGACAAAATTAAATAATGAACTTGATTTCATAAGATTATTTTGATTAGTGCATTCTTAATTAGGAAGAGATATTTGTTCAAGAGAAGTAGTAGTACCAACGAGGAAGGAAGTACAATGTGGCTGGCATGGGGGCAGGGGAAGGAGTCTAGATTTTCTCTCAACCACCCTGGACTACTCTCTAACATCAATCACCAGGAACTCAGGCAATTTGGAATTGGTGGGCATTGTTTCTTTTTATTATTTTTTTTAGTAAACAAATGCTTTATTTGAACCACCTCAAAATTTGTTTTCCTTGCTTCACAGAATACTGATTTCATCTTGTGGAAAAAAAACATTTTTGCCTAAGATGTTGACAAAGACCATTTTTACAAATATTGATGAGGCCCTACATACTTGTACATTTCAGGTACACACAAGCAGTTTCTTAAAGTGCTTTTTCTGATGTGTCACTTCATCTTTTTCTCAGAAAAACCACAGAGAATGCACATGTCTCAGAGTGTGTGCAGATTAGTGAAAATTCATGCATGCTACATCATCAGTCATTTCCCGACATGTATTGTATCCCTCCTCTCCATCCCTGTCTGCATTACAAGAGGCGCCTGAGGAGAGCACCTCCATCCCAGAGCACCGCTGCCCAGTCCAGGCGTTCATCCCGCTTGCTCTTCAGGAGCATCCATCGCTGTGCAGTGCAAACATCCACACCGGGATGCACTGCTCTGGAAAGCCCTCCTGCTTCTCCTGGCCCAGCACCACCAGCCCGCTCTTCCTTACGAGGCTCCGAAGAATGTCCATGTCCCGAGTCACACTGCTGTCAGACAGATCCAGGATACAGCCCTCGCGTGCCACGTTGTCCTTCAGGATGATGACGCCATTTTCTTTCAGGCCACCTCGGCACCGGGAAAGAAATGCAAGAAGGTCCTTATCAGTCAGGTGCCCTACAGGTGGGACCAAGTGATGGGGAGGGAAGGATGTAAGCAGGAAAGAACACAGGGCTAAGAATCAGCAGACCTGAATTCATAAATTATTTCACAGTCTTGTTTAGTTGCAGAAGGCTTTGAGAATTTAGATAAGAGGATGCATATCCCCTTGAAGGACGCCCAGTCCCCTGTCCGTAAAGTAATTTTGTACCACCTGGCCTGTTTACCTCACAAGCATGTGATACATCATTGTCTACCCTGTGAGTCCCTCCATGTCCCCTGGAGAATGCCTTTACTACTTCTCACACACACACACACACACACACACACACACACACACAACTCGAAATCTAATTCACTGCTGTCTCAGTTCTTGGGGATTTAAATCCAAGAATGTCTAATTCTGCCAATAAATGGGGATTAACCTTTTTGGACCCCACTTTTTAAATTTTTTCAAGTATTTACATTTCTTCAAGGATTTAGGTTGATCCAAAGGCTCTTGCTCCATCAGATTGGTTCGAGAACCAACCTAAATTCTTAGACACATGTAAATTTCTTGAACAGAGAATGTTAGGGCAGAAATCTGGAGGACCAGAGCTTTTTGGATGTTCCTATAACACCTAAGGTTAGCTAACTGCTCTAAGCACAGCTAAACCTTCCCTTGTGCCCTCATTAGCCCCAAGTGTCATCTTCCCTAGCTGGGAAGGGGGGAAGGACAGAGGCAAGGCCATGCAAGACTAACCAGAGACCCACTGAATCCAGATGACATCATATCTCCCAGAGGGGGGTGTGAATTCTTGCAGACTGTAGCAGTGGTAGTTTTCTACCTTGTCCCCTTTGACCTGCAGGTAGGCCTGGGCTTCAAGGAGGAAAGATTCCATCATGTCCACCAGTTCTACGTTGTTGAAAACAGGCAACAAGACGTGCTTGCTGACCCTTCCTATCCCAGAGCCGCAATCCAAGGCACAGTCTGTTCCAGCTCTTCCGGGCCCCTGCAGAAAAGTACCTTGATACTTGAAGTGTGGAGACCCACCCTGAGTCTTGAGTCCTTTAAGTTACCTCTTTAAATCAACTTTATTTAGCTCAGCTTTATACAATGAATGCACTGTTTTCAGTATACAATTTAATGAATTTGGGCAAAGTATCCACTACCACAATCAAGATATAGAACATTAGACCAGGCCTGGTGGTTCATGCCTGTAATCTCAGTACTTTCGAAGGCCAAGGTGAGAGGATTGCTTGAGTCTAGGAGTTCAAGACCAACCCAGGCAACATAGTGAGACCTCATCTCTACCAAAAAAAAAAAAAAAAAAATCAACCAGGCATGGTGACTGCACCTGTAGTCCCAGCTACTTGGGAGGCTGAGGCAAAAGGGCCACCTGAGCCCAGGGGTTGAGGTTGCAGTGGGCTGTAATTGTGTCACTGCATTCCAGTCTGGGTGACAGCCTTATAAAGATAGAACTTTATTGACTATAAATTTGGGCCAAATCTGTACTGCTAAATAAATCTATACTGTAATTTACTACTCTGTTAAAACAAACAAACAAACCCAAAAATAGTGAGAGCCTTTCTTAGTTTCAAAATTTAGTGGAAACATTTCAATTGGTATTGGAATAATTTAAATAGTATTTTTTTCTAATTGATTTCAAGGGCTCTGAACTATCTACTTCTCTTGTGTGGATGATAAATTTAAATGTGGGGACCTGAGCTGAGGAACGCTGTTTCCTTCTCTGGACAGAATTTCATTTCAAAATTGCTCCTGATGGCACACAGCATGTTCACGTGGATAAAGGGTAGTCTTAGCACTAAGTTTCCTTGTGCCCCTTAATACTAAAACTTATTTTCTGGATTTTTGTACCAGAAACTACATGATTTATTGAGCATGAAACTCTAAAACCTGTTTTGTTTTTGTTTTTGAGTTAGAGTCTCACTCTGTTGCCTAGGCTGGAGGGCAGTGGCATGCTCACGACCACCATAGCCTCCACCTGCTGGGCTCTGGCGATCCTTCCGCTTCAGCCTTCTAAGTAGCTGGAACTACAGGCATGAGCCATCATGCCTGGCTAATTTTTTTATTTA